>BKZX01025814.1:47791-62557 GCA_014362285.1 Fagus crenata | reverse complement strand
TTAGATTTTATTAATGGATTTATATGCTATTAAATCTTATTTTAATTTTGTTAGGTGTATTTTGTCTCTTCGCAATAGTGTGTTTTGGGATACAATGGGGGACCTTAATCGTTTCAATTCGCGTTTTAATAAAGAAATGCTTATGAGTTTTGATACATTAAGGGCCTTTTTAATGAACAATACATTTTATTGGCCAATAGAGGAGACCTTAATTTTATTTTTATTTTTTCTGGGTGAAGTAGCCTTCATTAAAATGTTAAGACAAATAAGAATAATATTTCGTATTAGTTCGTAGGGTGGTGGGGCCTTCTTTTATTTGGGGGCCTTAGGTGATTGCCTAAGTCGCCTATATGGTTGAGCCGGCCTTGTCACTTCAACTAGATCCTGACTTTGAATATTTGAATCTAGGCCACCTGCTTTGATTATGTTAAAGATATAGATGCCAGTCGCAAACGCAATATGTTTTGGGCCCTTATATTGTTGAAAATTTTAAGTTATATAGGTTGCAATGGCCCTTGTGGTCTAGTGGCACCTCCTGGCGTATTCCATGGGAGACGTCCAGGGTTCTATCCTCCACGTTGGGGTTGCTTGCTAATTGTCAAATAAAATAAAAAATAAAAAAATTATGTTATATAGGTTAGGTGTGTAGAAGCGGATATAGAGTCAAGGGTGGATCCAGGAATTCAATTTAGGGTGAGCACCTTTTAATCCCAAATTTTAATAGACATAATACAAAAAATGCTAAAAGCCGATATACATTATATATATATATATATATATAACCAAAAAGTAATAGACAATAAGCTCATTATAGCCTTTTATAATTGATTTTAACGTGTGTTTCATATTTTGAAACTGTGACAGTTGTAACTGGTAAGTTTGATAGTAAAATATATATATATATATATATATACCTAGAAAAAAATTTTAACAAAAAAATTAGGGTCATTCTACAATTCTCACTCTTTTTGTGAGTTTGGTACCCATTCAATTGTTATTATCAAATATGATTTAGTTGCCATCATATGTGATGGTAGTGCTATCCAATGTGATGTTGGTACTCTCCAATTATATATATATTGAATTTAAATAAATAAATAAAATTATAGGATATCAAGTGTGAGAACCACGACCTTTAACCCAATGTAAAGGCCTAAACATGATTCTCAAAATGGAGACTTTCACTGTTTTCCACCCTAATCTTCAGGGAAATTTACAATGGAGTCGCCACCTAACTTTTATAAAAAAGCTAAAAAAAAAAGTACTTCTCATTTATTGATTGAATAAAGAAATATACAAAAAATTTAGAAAATTGAACAAATTACAATACTTTTGCCCTAGATACAATCTAAGTAAAATAAAAATTACGTTGCTTAAAACTTAACTACAGTCTAAGAAATAGCAAAGTAAAAGGCTTTGTGTCTTAATGTACAATCTAAAAGAAAGAACAAAAAAGACATAATAATCTACTTTCCCTAAAGAATGGTGTTCAGGGGCTAGAGGATTGAGTGGGAAGGTATTAAGCACCCACTCAAACTAACCTAAATCAGTCTTTTAAGAATCCTTAATCTATAGTTCATGACTCGATGCATACAAATCAAACTCGCATTGATGTGACATCATCTATGGTACATGCAAAACAAAGTTAATTATTGTGATTAATCACCTAGAAATTGAAAATATTCATGCAAATATTCTTAACCACATATCAAGACAACCAAACATAACATGTTAAGATAAAAACCAATTAGAAACAAACATGGCAGAATCAATTAGGAAAATAATTTCTGTACCAGACAATATAAATCCTAATAAGACCCAGATCGGTTCTTAGATACAACCAATCGGGCCTTTCTTAGTGCCAATCGGTACCCAAGTTGGCCCATTCGGTACCTAGGTAAAAATTGGGACCCGATCGGTGCCTAGGTAAAAACCTAGGACCCAATCGACTTTAATCCGAGAGTTCAGTTACTAACTCTCATGAAAACCGATTCCTCCATTGTTTTTAACATTTTAAAACTATATTTTCATCCTAACATGCTCCTAAGACAAAAGAATTAAAAACAAAACTATCTTAAAAAAACATATACAACTAATCACACAATCCTATTTTAACAAATGGATAATCAACATAATAAGGAAAAGAATTACCTGCATGTGTTGGGGAGGGAGCTCCTTGATTTGATTCAATTGAATCCAACCTGAAAATTGATTCTTAAAGGAAAAACCGTTAAATTGGTTATAAGAGATTAGAAAAAAAGGAAATGAAAGATTGGAATTGAGATTACAAGAGGTGGCCTCTTATAATCTCTAAGGTTATAAGAATAGCTTGTATTCTTATTAGAAACCCTAATCCCTCACAAAAATTCTTTTGAATTTTGTTTGGGATTATAAACGATGAAAATTCCAACCCTTGGTGGTACTCAAGTGGATAATTTCGACTCCTTTCATTTTTAATCCACTTCTA
This sequence comes from Fagus crenata, assembly GCA_014362285.1. Classification (NCBI taxonomy): domain Eukaryota; kingdom Viridiplantae; phylum Streptophyta; class Magnoliopsida; order Fagales; family Fagaceae; genus Fagus; species Fagus crenata. The sequence goes on along the minus strand of BKZX01025814.1, from coordinate 60,090 downwards.
GTTGAAATAGAAGTCCCTTATCAGCTGATTTCAGGATCCATTTATTTTAAATAATTAATTAATAAATAATTTGATAATTACTAGTCATAATAATTATCTATTATATAAAAATTAATTAAATTTAAAATTATCCTTTGAATATTGTCTTGTGCACTAATACTTACCATATTAGGGTATTCTAACCAATAAGAATTAATTATTAATTAATTTAAGTTTAATCCTTTAAAGGACCAATCAAATTAATTTATAAATAATCCTATGTATGCATGCTCATGGTAAGCATTATTTCAACCAATCGAATTTATTTCTTTAACAAAATCGTGGTTTTTGATCCAATTTCCAATCCAAAAAATGAACTCTCATTCTTAATTCAATTTTGATCACTTAAAATATGATTTTAAATTTATGGACCAACTTTGAATTTTCAAGCTTGTGAAATTACCATTTTACCTTTTATGCACTAAAGTGTAAAAAAGTAAAATTAATGGTTGCAAAATGAGGTGTCAACAGATGCCCCTCATTGGTGGAATTTATGCAATAAATAAACACCAATGCAAGTATGACATCTCATTTTGTGACCATTAATTTATTCACATGGGGATATAATGTCCTCAGACATTTGTGGGAATGCAACTCAGCAAAGTTGTCCCAAAAGAGACAGTGTGAGAATACAATTCCACAGAATTGCCTCAAAGGGGAAGGTTTTGAGAATAAAATTTAGTGGAATTGCCTCAAAGAGAGTGTTTTGAGAATACAACTCCGCAGAATTGCCTCAAAGGAAATATTTTGAGAATACAATTCTGTAGAATTGTCTTGAAAGAAGTATTGTAGAAATACAACTCCGTAGAGTTGCTTTAAAACAAAATGTGGGGATATAACACCGGAGAGTTGTCTTATAGTGAATATTTTGAGAATACAATTCCTCAGAATTGCTTCAAAAAGACTTTTGTATAATACGACTTTAGAGAGTTGTCTTGAAGGAAATATTTTGAGAATACAATTCTGTAGAATTGCCTCAAAGGAAATGTTTTGAGAATACAATTCCGTAGAATTTCCTCAAAGAGAAAGTGTTGGAATACAACTTCGGAAAGTTGCCCTAAAAGAATGTTGGGTGAGAATGCAATTCCGTAGAATTGCCTCAAAGAGAATGTTGTTGGATGCAACATCCGCAAAGTGCTTTAGGAAGAATGTTTTGATGACATTGACTTAGGGTCACAATTTTGAACTTGGATTTTTAACTCAGGGTCAGATTTGATTTTTGACTTGGGGTCGATTTTTTTATTTTTTTTGAATTTGGATGATGACTCAAGGTTAAGTCTTGATTTTCGACTCAGGGTCGAATTTTGATTCTCTTAATGATGACTTAGGGTCAAGATTTATTTACATTTGGCTTTCAGTGGATGACTCTAGGTCAAGAATTTCATCTTTTTTTTTTTTTTTGTACAATTTGAGGTCAAGGTTTAATCTTTGATTGGCGACTCGCGGTCAGGAATTAATTTTGATTGAGAGGTGATTTGCTCCTCTTTGAGGCTTAAATGATTGATTTTGGAAATTGTTTTTAATGTGCTTGTGAAGATTTGTCCATGAGGAAGTTTTTCCATGAAGAGTTTTATTGTTAGCATTTTTGGAGATTCTCATTGTGAAGAATTTTTTATTCTTGGAGATTTTCCGTGGAGGTTTTTTTTTTTTTTTAAATTGTTCTTTGAGATTGTTCCATTGTAAAGATCTGTTCAATGCCTTCCGGCTTTAACTTTTAGCAAGAGTTTGAACTATCCTACAATAAGCAAAATGAAAATGTTAGAAAATTATTAATTATAAAATGTCGGCGAATAGCGAAAAAAGCTTTTAGGGGACAAGCAATCGCCATCATATCATAATATTAGGCCTTCCACCAGCAAGCCATAAGTAATAGTTCGCATAACGAAGCGGCTGGTTGGCATTTAGTAGCGGCAGGCGATGATGTGGTAGCTACGGGCGTCAGACTATTCATAGTGTACTTGTGGGCTAAAGGAGGGATAGCACTGTAGGGGCTTGGCATCAAAGCTGTTCGTTGTTGTTTGCTCAGGCTATTCATCGTTAAGTAAGTCAGGGCGTGAGGCTTAAAAATTGTTTTAGTTTGCTCGTATTGAGGCTTAAAATCTTTGTGTTGGTTATCTGACTCAGGGTCATTGGCTTAAGGTTGGATTGCAAAATGGATGCTAACTCAAGATTTGAGCTTGGAATTTTGATTGACTCAGGGTCAAATTTGAAGTTTGAAATGATTTTTCGACTTTGGTTGTTTATTTGGGCTGACTTTTTGCACAATTGTGTTGATTTTGTTGTTTCTTGATGTGTCTATGAAATTTTGAGTTTAGTTATTGCTTTGTGATCATGGGTATGATTGGGTTTGTTTGATTGAAATGGGTATGGCCAAATTGGATTGTGTTTTACTGAAATTTTGCAACTTTTGAGGCCAATGTTTTTTTTTAAGAACTTTGTTTTGTTAATTTTTTTTAGCTTGGTTGATTAAGTTTGAGATGGATAGTTGTTTTGGATTTGCTCCATTTGGTTGAGATTTCATGATTTGTTAACTTGGTGCAGTGGTTCTGCTTTTGGATTGATGAATTGATTCAAGTTTAAAAGTTTTGTTTAAATTAGAATTTGTTTGCTTTGAGTTGGAATTACTGTTTGTGGTGATTTTTAAGTTGGTTGTTCAATTTTAAGTCTTTATTATGTTGATTTAAGCTTGGTTAATATCTTATGATTTCATGATGGTGTTTGATTTGATTCTTTCTTTTAGTTTTGATGGATTTTTTGTTTATGTGTCAGGGGTGTTTGAGGAGATTAATCCTAGGAAGCAGAAATTGGTTTGGTATGCTTTGGATGTCGAGGAAGTTGAGTTTGATTTGTCATAAGACCCTGAGTGTCATGCATTTCGTTGTGTGAATGTTGGGGTGTTTTGTCTTGCTTAAGGCATATGTGGTGAGAAACACGTACCTTAGTTTTTCAATGCTTACCTGGCCTTCTTATCTTCTGATGATGACAAGTTATTCCTTGGAGGATTGAGTTTAGTGTTCCCATTGATGGATGGTCCAATGGGATGACTTTGACAACCTGCAAGAGACAACAAACAACTTCTTCTTTTGATTGTTAGTTGGGCGCATGCCCCTAGTTTGAGCATATTTGGCGAAAAAAGATCATGTTGACAAATAGAACAGAGGAACTAATGCCCCTAGTGTAGCATGCTTGCATACAAAAATGTTGGGCCAATGCCCATAAATTAAATACGTTGTGAAAACATTTTGTGTAAGTGAACTATTTTCAAGTCAATCACTTTGAGTTCTCCACTAGACCTAAGCTTAGGCTGTTTGGGTGCTTGGGACTGAGCCTTTGATAGATTGCCTACGTACCTCTTTTGGGAGGGTCAGGTCCAAACGTAATTCAAAAGTTGGACCTATCCGAAGGTCATGCAGATGATTGAAACCGAGTTTTTGATAGACTGTCAACGTACCTCTTTTGGGAGGATTAGGTCCAGACGTAGTTTAGAAGTTTGACCTATCCAAAGGTCATGTAGATGATTAGGATCAAGTCTACAATATACTGCCTACGTACCTCTTTTGGGAGGATTAGGTCCAAATATAGTTCAAAAGTGAGACCTATCCATAAGGTCATTCAAATTATGTAGACCGAATTTGCTGGACTGCCTATGTACCTCTTTTGGGAGGATCAGGTCGAGATGTAGTTCAAAGGTTTGACCTATCCAAAGGTCATGTAGATGATTGGTACCGAGTCTACAATAGACTACCTACGTACCTCTTTTGGGAGGATTAGGTCCAGACGTAGTTCAAGAGTGAGACCTATCCATAAGGTCATTCAAATGATTGAGACCAAGTCTTTGCTGGATTGCCTATGTACCTCTTTTGGGAGGATCAGGTCAAGACGAAGTTCAAGGATTTGACCTATCCAAAGGTCATGCAGATGATTGGGACTGATTCTTTGATAAACTGCCTACGTACCTCTTTTAGGAGGATCAGGTCAAGACGTAGTTCAAGATTTATTGGAAGACACTTGGTCAACCATGGTGATGATAGAAACCTCTGATCAAGTCTGCATGATGATTTCTTTTCAAATTTGAAAATGATTTGAATTTTTCTTTTAAAACATTGTGGTGTAGAAACATTTCTTTGCAATGTGGTGTTCTTATCAATTTTGAGAAAAATCATTTTTTCCTTTTTCAAATGAGCAAAATGTAGTCCCTTCGAATAGGTCTTTTAGCTGATCATGACATTCAATAGCCAAACCATTCTCTTTTATTGGGAAGGATTAAGGTCATTGAATTCAAGTAAACAACCTTGTTTTTTTACTTTGAGCATTGTGAGATTGAATCCTTAAAGGCAATCAAAGAATGTGCATGATAGTGCTTGAAGAATTGAAGGTATTCATTGAGAATAATCAAGGGGAATGCCTTTGATTTAGGAATTCTTTTCATTTGAGATTAAACGAGGGGAGTGCCCCTAGTTTGAGAATTTTTATCTGAGGACAAATAAGGGGAGTGCCCTTAATTTGGGAATTCATTTTTGTTTGATGACAAACAAGGGGAGTGCCCCTAGCTTGGGAATTTTTTTCTGAGAGCAAATAAGGGGAGTGCCCCTAATTTGAGGATTTTCCTTTTTAAGATCTTTTGCCAGTAAAGCTCAACTACCTCGGGCTTTCTTTCTTTTCAATCTAAGAGGAATTATCACAAGAGTTATGCCTAAAAACTACCAAGACTTCTAGGAGGTCTTTCTTCATAGGTTGTAATGTAGGCCAGGTTCAGGTATTTGAAATGAAGGATATATAAAAGGCTCAAAATCCCTTTTTGGATTTTTCCCTAAGTGTGCATTACTTCAAACTCAAACATTGGAGAGCTTTCTCCTTTTTTATTAGTGCTTGCTTTTGAATTGACTTCTTGAAAGTCTTTTCTCATTTGTCTCTCTTTATTTCATTCAAGTTGTTCCTTTGTGTGAGCTTATTCTTTTTATTCAATTCTCTTATTTAGCTCTTTAGCTTTGATGGACAACTATTTTTGGCTTTGAGGGAATTTCATCTTCCTTTCTCTCTTCAAACTTTCATATCTCTTCTTTTTCTTTTTTTCTTTTTTTAATAAAACCCTAACTTTTACTTAGGTCACCCTTTTAGGTTTTCAACCTACTGGGTTACCCTATTTTTTGCCTAGGTCGCCCTTTTGGGTTTTCAACCTAACGGGTCTCTCATCTTTTTTTTTTTTTTTTGAACTTTTCTTTCACAGTTATTTGCTTTCTCATACACTCTTGTCACTCATTGTTAGAATAGTTTGTTAGACTCTCATGTGAGCTTAACATGAATCTCTCATAGTTGGTGAGAATTAAGATTTTAGATTCGACCTTTCTTCAAGGTGGGTCTTGATCATGCCCCTAATCACCACACTTTCTTTCCAAAATTTTGGTACACTTGTACCTCCTTTGTTAGCTCTTTTTCAGACGAGCATTGGGTTTGACTCCTCCTTAGAATGAGTTTTGAGTATGTGCACACTTGATTTTTCCCACCCTTGGGTTCCAATTTTTATTATTGGTTCTTGAAAAAAAAAAAAAAGGCTAACTGTATAGGCTCAAATGGGCTAGAAATGGATTAATTTGTGACAGGTTAATTCTGGGATGATGTGATCTAGCCAAAGATGGCCTCCAATCCCTAGTAATGCTAGTTTATCAACATAAAGATATGATCTCTCTTGATAAACTTCTCTTAGAGTAAAAAGAAGTAACAATCTGTTGTTGTGACATCAAAATTTCTCAAAACTAGATTTTGCACTTTAATCAAATGACATGTGATTCTTCCCTTGATTGCATTTAGGACCTCTTTCATTTTTGTTCTAAATTATGAGCAAAGATCCTTACATGAATTAAATGAAGTTAATCCCCCTTTATGCAAATTGATCGGTAAGGTTACGAAATCTCATGATTTGCAAAAAGATTTTATCAAAGATATTTTCTTAAGCACAATTTGAAAAAATGTTTTGAAAATTTTGAATTTTACTCATTCTAGAAGAAGAGCGATTCTTGATATTGAAAGAACACCTTCTTTTGAAAAACAATCCATAATATATATTTTTTTCTTTTTGAAGATGCACATTTTGAAAACCAGAAGTAGCTAGAAATCATGACCATTGAGTATTAGATGAATGGATGAACTCTTAGGCTTTGGGCCTTGAGGAGATTGGGAGTCATCAGGGGTCCATGCCCCTAGTTCAAGACTCTTCATTGAAGGCAACTTAAGGGCACATGCCCTTAGTTGGATAGAGAGAATTTGTTTTTTTTTTTTGTGTGTGTGTGCTTGAAGTGAAAAATGTAAACAATAAATTCAAACAAACAAACATTTCTATGATGAGTTCAGAATCAAAACCTAAGCAACATGTTCCTAAGAATTCAAATGAGCAAACAAAATGAACTTAAACAAAAGAAAGATAGAAAAAACCCCATGGATGAGATCTTGGCTTGGGAGCTTGTGGAGTGATCACTTGGCTTAAGAGAGGTTGAATTGGCCGCCTGGTGAAGATAGAGCAATGGTCTTTTGGTTAATGATGTCTTGGATGGCATGCCTCAGTGCGATGTATTCATTCATGTCATGATCGGTCCTTAAGTTCTCCATGGCAATGTTGGAGTCTTCTTGGTCCATTGAGAAATTTGATGATGAACAAACTAGACTTATTTCGAATTAATCCTTCAACAATTGGGCTTGATTCTTGTGGACCTTGGAGCAATGATCTTGGACTTTTGAGTGTCTTTGTGAAACAAGCCCTTTTGTCAATTTTGAGCACAATTTTACTACATGTACTAAGACTAATTAGTTCAATAGATCGTGAGTTTCAAACTTGGGCCTTATTTCACAAAATATCATGGGTGAACCATTGGATTTGGGGCTTTGATTCAACAAGGTCCAAAACCAAAAGAGTTGGAAACAATGGACTTTGGGCTTTAATTCGAATAGGATCATGTGAAACTCAAGCATTGGGCTTAGACTTTCATTCAAGAAAAAAGCAATGTGCGCCTCAAGTTTTTGGGCTTGGTCCTTTTTGTTTTTCAAAATGATTGAATGGGTTCCAAGCGTTGGACTTGGGTTTTGAATTTATTAAAGTCATTTGGGTCTCAAATATTCGACTTAGGTCTTCATTCCAACAAGGTCATGAGAGCCTCAAGAGTTGAACTCGAACTTCAATTTAAGCAAAGTGATGTAAACCTCAAGCCTTGGACTTGGGCTTTAATTCATGGAAGGTCAAGTGAGCCTCAAGCTTTGAGCTTGGGCTTCAATTCAAGTGAAGTCATGTTGGTCTTAAGCCTTGGGCTTGGACTTTTGATCCAATCAATGTCTTGTTGGGTTAGGTATCATTTTCTCAAAAAATGGGCCCAAGCTTTGGACTTGGACTTTCACTTCATGTTATTTTGGATTCCTAAACCATTCTTTAAGGATAGGCCCAAGAGTGGAACTTGAACTCTTTCTTTTCAAAATGACCAAGTAGGCCTCAAGTACAGGATTTAGGCTCTTTTCTTTTCAAGATGAATAGATGGATTCTAAGTTTTTGAAATTGGGCTTTGAATTTTCTTAGAATCATGTGACTTTTAATCTCTTTAAAGTCATGCTGACCTGAAGCATTGGACTTGATTATTTTTTCCTTAAAAAAGTGATTGGTTAAGAAACTTTTCTCTTTTGGGCCTTCGATTCACTTCAATGATGGATTTAATTCTCTTAAGTTCACGTGGGTTTCAAGCATTGGACTTGAGCCTGGGTTCAAAAAACATCCAAGTGGGCCTCAAGCATTGGACTTGGGCTTAGGTTCAAACAACATCCAAGTGGGCCTCAAGCATTGGACTTGGGCCTAGGTTCAAACAAAGGCAATCATGAATGCAGGTTTTATCGGGTTGGGCCATCCTAAAGGAAAGATCTAAATGGGCTTTTACATGAGGGTAAAAGGTAGGCTAAAAGGTACCCCACTACTTGGGCTCAACATACCCACCAATCGCATGTGAGGGGCATCGATGGTTCTCCGTATGTTTCACCACTTTATACCAACTCGAGAGGGTCGAGGGTACATATTCATGGGGTGGTAGGTTGGCCAAGGGTACTCGCATCCGAGGGGGACCGTGATCCAAGCCTACTACTACCATGGCTTCCAGGCTAGCAACAGACAATGCAAGATCACATATGCAATGCATGACATACAAGATGACAATTATCAAAGCTGCATATCATCTTCCTTATCACCGGTCTCATGCTTGAAGGAACAGTAGTGCACTACACAGATGGTAATTCGAAGCTGATGAGCACCACATGTTCAAGAAAAAAGGCTTCTCAACCAGGGGTAGGGCTAGGATTTTGTCTGCTTAGGTCGTGGGAGCAACTAAGAACTCATTAATAATATCAAATTAGTAAAATAAAATTTACAAAAAACTATATTTTACAACATGTATCTCAAATAATTTAAGAAAGATAATGAATCACATCAATACATATTAACATTATTATAAACATTAAAAAATTCAAAATCTACAACCAAAATTACTTTGATATGTAAATATTAAAAACAAAAAATTTAATTCTAACAAGAAATTTGCAAAAGATAAAATCAAGATCATACTTTTTTAGTTTTTTCCTTTGTAAAACTCAAAGCTAGGAGAGTAAATAGTGATGACACATGAAAATATGAAAATATGGAATTCCGTGGGTCACCACATAGTTACCCTTAAAATCCTTTTACAATGAAGAAAGTCACAAAATAAAGGATTCCTCTATAGTTGACCAAAGAAGTATCAAGTAGGGTAATTGTGGAGAACACAGGTTGTAAAACCTTTTGGTTTTTTCTCTTTTGGCTTCTTTAGCAAGCCTTAAGTATTGAGCATACGTGACAAATTCATATCCAAGTATTGAGCATCTTTATTTTTTATTACTTTTTTCAAATGTTCCCAACAATTTATAAAATTCTAACGTAATGTCACAGTCTTTTATGCAAATAACACAACACGGACAGTTTAAATTTTTTTACAACTTATAAAAGTTTTACATTGACCCAGAGTTTTTTTTATTTTTTTATTTTAGAATTCGGTAGGGCAAGTGCCCTCCACTGCACCCATGCTAAATCCGCCCTTGTTCTCCACAACAAGCTCTCCTCTAACTGTGATGGTCCTCCACAAGAAGCTTCTATGCTTTCTCATATCAAATTCGTTAACCAGCTACAACATGGGTAAAATAGCCATTGTCTCATGCCCACCCATTCTCCTTCTTGTTTTCTTCATAATTTGGGAGGATAAAAAACTGTGGACCCGGGTGGATATATCATTTTCTCCCCACTTTTCCATTCTCCACTTTCTTTCCTCTCTAAAATCACCCAACCAAACAAAACCCTAATGTGGAATTTCTATGATGTTGTCCTGACTTTAAATATTTGAATCTAGGCCACCTGCTTTGAAGAAATAGATCCATAAATTCATCAATTTCCAGGAATTTTCCTTATATTAGTCCAGCGTCTCTATTCCAAACTTATGAATACCGTACGAATATCCGTTTTAGATCGATCAAAGAAGCAAAACTTTGGTATTTATTCAAGGGTAGCTCAACTGGTCCGACCTTGGGTTTGCTCCCCAATGGTCACTAGTTCAAGTCCCTTCAGGGCCACCTACCCAAGGCAAAGCCTAGGTTATTAAAAATATATATATATATCGGACAAGTGAGATGAAATTTTCAAAAAGTAATTTTTAATTTCAATCGTCCTAATGGATATTGCACGCTGTATACATGTGAATGATCATTTGAATCGTCATGTGTAAGGGAGTGGTCCCTAAAAGGTTATTTTCATTAACAAACGGGCAAAACTAATAAGTGGCAGCGCAATGTCACATGTGCCCTAGGGGTAGAGAGGAGCAAAGTTGTCATGTGTTATGAGAAAGCAACACATGTCCAATCATTAAAGAAAAGGCGATTACCGGTAGACCCAATTTATTTTTGTTGTTGTTGCTTTCTTGACCTTAGTGAACAGGTGGGACCATTCTATTCAAGGGTGGTGGGACCTAGAGTGGAGGATTGGGCAAATCTTCACTAAAGTGATAAGAGTGTGGTTGGAGGGAGGGAGAAGAGAAAGGAGTATAGGAAAGTGGATAGAGTTGGTTTAATGAACCTTGGATGGTGGAGAATGAAGGGTTTGAAGGGATTTGGAGGGGTATTTTTTACCTTTACAACCCCCTTATTTTTAATTCCACTAAATTGGGGGAATTTGGGGGAACCTTAGATGTTAAAAAGAAAAAATTTGTTAAATTTTTCCTTATGGTATCAATTTATGTATTCTTTTTTAATTAACAAATGAGGATCATAATTGTAAGTTTATATGATTATTCTCCTCTGCTCTCCTCCCCTAAAACATCAAAATAAATGAGAGATGTATCTATTCTCATTTCCCTTTAATTTTTAAAACATCCAAATAAGTGAAAATGGAAAACCACACCCCTCCACTCTCCTCTCCTTTCCTCCTTTACCCTCTACTCTCATCTCTCTCCAAACTTCCTAACACACCCTTACCCTATACTCTCCTTTGCCTCTAAACTTCAAATACACCCTAAAACTTGTGACGACATAAAGTAAGTAAATTAGTGAAAATGGTGTGATTATGAACTTATTCTGCGGGCTACTTCAAACACAGAGGAACAAGAGGTGGCATTAAGCCCATGGAAAATTTACATAGCATTTTATCTTTTGAAAACAAAGGTCGATTGGTACATACAAACAACCTCTGTAAGGCCACATATAAAAATAAAAAAATAAAAAAAAATAAAAAAAAACCATAAATTTTGCCACAATTTGGAATTGTGGTAATATGTGAGTGGTTAACAATCAGCATAACATACCTCAACTAGGGGCAGAGCTAGAAATTTAATTTAGAGTGGATACCTTTTGCCAAGGGTGGAGCCAGCAATTTAATCTTTGGGGCACCATAATTGTGAAGCTATATGTGTGTTTTTCATCCATATATATAATTTATATAATTCATAGGGTTTTATCAAAAGAAATGAATTTTTTTTAGAATGGAAAGTTGGCAGGCTAAAGAAAGGAATAGATCTTAGCAAAAAAAAAAGGAGGGGGATAGAGTTTTGGTTTTGATAAAGTAACGGGATGTTAGGTAATTTAATTTATCAAAAAACATTAATAGGAAAGATTAACCTGATACTTAACTACATGAGAATGGATTATTGTTTCATTTAAGAATTATTTTATATGAAAATATTATAATAATATAAAAAACTTTTTGCTTTCTCTTTTATATGGGTTGTTATTATTAACTAAAGGGATGATGTTTGTCACGGAAAAGAAAAAATGGAAAAGCTTAAAGTAACAAATGGTGGGTACATGAGATGATGTGATGGAGGAATAGTCAAGTGGGTCATCTATATATAATTTATATAATTCATAGGGTTTAATTTTCAAGTCCAATATTTATATAATTTTATTTTTTATTTTTTTTATTATTATTTTTTTATTTTTAAAGTAAGGACATTTTTGGGGTTGGGCTGAGTTATGGGTAGACACTTTTTAAAATTGAGGGTGGACACATGTCCACCCTGATCATAGTGTAGCTCCACCTATGACCTCAACAAGTTGTGCCAAGAATTATAGTTTTTTATGTAGTCCTAGACTTTTTCACATACAAAACATAGCGGAGTCAACAAGAAAAATGGAAGCATCATACCGGTAAGTAATTTAGTGAATGAATCAGGAGAAAACTTGCATTCGCCAAGCCTATATGATGTTCAATTAATGATGTAGACCTTAATGTGGAATTTCTAAGATGGTGGGTCCTGACTTTGAATTCATACATATGGCAAGAAAAATGGAAGCATCATACAAGTAAATAATTAAGTGAATGAATCCACACAGCACAGAAAAAAGAAAGAGAACGAGTCAAGCAAAAACTTAAGTTGGCCAAGCCTAATCTGATGTTCAATTAATGATGTAGACTTCAATATAGAATTCAAGATCCTCTAGAGTTCCTAGAGAACTCTACCACATAGAGTTCCCTTAATCCTAGCCTTTTATTTAAAATAAATAACTCAGATTAATGCCAACTCATCAATCCACTAACTAAACCCTAAAAATAAGGTTTTTTTTTTTTTTTTTTTTTTTAAATATATCAATAACCTAAAATTTATGGAAACTAATGCCGTTAGAGGGAATAACTAACATACTAAAAAAAAAACATGTGGTGAAAAAAAATAGAGAAACGCAGATCTAACTTTTTGAGTCATTGTTAAAAGAAAAAAAAAAAA
>BKZX01025814.1:32998-47391 GCA_014362285.1 Fagus crenata | reverse complement strand
ATTCAAATATAATTTTCACTACCATCCCTAATTGATCAATATGAGGAAAAAAATACATAGCAGAGAAATGAATGTCCACCTAGAGACATTCATTTTCACTATAGGTGGAGGAAAAAAAAAAAACCTCTTATTAGTAAAGAACTCGAAAAGGTGGTGAAAAAAAATAGAGAAACGAAGATCTAACTTTTTGAGTCATTGTGAAAAGAAAAAAAAAAAATTAGAGAAAAGAATTTGATATATATGAGTAAAACCCATATCTCCACCGTCCCAAAAATTTTGTATTATAGAAGAAAAAGAGTTTACAGAGAGAAACAAAAATATGTAAACATACCGTACCCCAAGTCAGATTAATTGGTGAAGATGGTAAAGAAAGTGCAAAAGTTATGAAATTTTTTTTTGATGATCCTAGATGGAGTTTGGTGGGATTGTCTTTTGAGTTCTGCCTCTCTTTGCAAATTAATGTGACTATTTTTTTTTTTCTCTAAACGTTAACGTTAATAGATAGTCTGTTAAAGTTATTTGTTTTGTTTCAACTCTTTTTTAGGGTTTAGTTAGTGAATTGATTCGTTGGAATTAATCTGAATCATTTAATTTAAATGAAAGGTTAGGATTAAGGGAACTCTATAAAAACTCTAGAGGATCTTGATCCTGACTTTGAATATTTGAATCTAGGACCTTAATTATGTGGGAGATATAGGTGCATGAATTTCCATCAATTTCCCTTGTATTACTTCAAGGTCTCTATTTCAAAATTCAAACTAAATAATACTTGACAACATGAATTTCCCCATCTATTTCCCGGAATTTTCCTTGTATTACTTCATGGTCATTGTTGTTTTGTTAAAATCTCCTCTCTTCTCTCCTTCTCTTTCATTCATGTGTGTACACAAAAGGATTCATGTGCCGAATGTGTATTTAGCCTATTTAGGCTTTGTCTTCATGTCATGTGGACCTATTTATGGTGGACGCTCCTTCTGACATACACACCTCTTCACATGCTTATGTTAATGCACATCATGATTCATGCATTGCATGGTGTGAAACACGGCCATTTGGACTAGGTCCTTCCCTTCTCAACTCAAGGCAATGCTTTCAACTACCCAACTATGATACTAATTGAAAAAGACCTCTGCATTGACCCAACAAAGCCTTATAATTGAAGTAAGCAAAATTGTAAAAAATCGATATTATTTCTCCTTCATAGGGTGATTATTGACCATGTCCACCACGCTTTGGGATTTATTTTTTTGTTGAAAACTTAGTTAATTTTTTTTTTCAATGCAAATCAAATGCACTCTTAAAAATTTGACCAATTCTATAGCTCCAAATTTTCTTCTTTGTAAAGATCACGGAAACGCAAACCATCTTTGAAGGTCAAGCGTGCTACATCAAGTACCAATTTATTGCATTTGCTCATCTTCACATATAGACCTCATCAAAGGCTTATATGTAAATTCACGTCATATTCAGCCAAAAAAAAAAAAAAAAAAATGTAAATGCAGTAAAGTAATGCATCAGTGTTGATCATTAACCAAGATTCTTTTTCCCAATTTCTCGAAAACAAGCCTATCCTTGCTCATATAGCACATCCAACCATAAAGAGAAAAAAGCAGTATACAAGATGTATAGGGAATAGCAAAAACATAAAGAGAAGGAACAACTATCAACAAAACATTCTAGTTAACCTCCTCTTGATTTTGATCTGCTATACAACAACAACACTCAAACCTTATTCATAAAACTTTGATGGATCCTCTACAAAATAATCAGGATCGATCATATGTATTGTTTGTCCATCAATCTATCTTATCTAAAACCATACACTTTGTCACCTCCTTAATTAATCTATCATGCAAACCATAAATGTCCATCTCCAAATGCATTTCTTATCAATGATTTAAAAATAAAGCATATTTGATTTAAACAAAGAGAACCCAAAAATCAAATATGAAAAATTGATGATTCATAACAATTTTGATCATAAAATAAAAAATATACAGAATCAATCTGACAACAGCTCATAAATGATAAAACCCCTTAAACCCTAAACTCCAAAACCCAAAAGTAAATAGAGAGAGAGAATTAGATGAGCTTGAAAGGAAGTGGCCAAGGAGTGGACCTGGGGACCTCAACCCTGTCCTTGATGCGTTCAATCTTCTTCTCCTTCTTGGGTCTCGCGTTTCCATACGATCCTTTGAATCTCTTTCCCTTCTTCGTCTTCTTGTCACCACGCCCGCACACGATCGGCACCACTCCTCCTCCTCCCATTGATGATGATGTTGGTGTTGGTAGCGAACTCGAAGCAGGTCGATGCGTCATCATCACACGCCTCGCTACGGCGCCGCACCACTGCATCATCGCCATTCTTTTTGCTCTTTCCGCTTCACACTTCACACACTCAAAACCATTGTCCACACTCTCATCTGAAAATGAATTGGTAGGGGTTGCGTTATGGGCCGGGCCGGGTCTGTCCTTTCCTAGAACTACATTTCTTTTAATTGACAGCATAGGCCCAACCCAATTCTATAACAATGTTTTTTATTTGCCTAAATTACAAATTACACCCTCTAAGGTTGCTCGAATTTCAATTCAGTCCTATAAATTTTAATCATTTCAATTTAGTCCTCTAAGCTTGGTTTGGTTTTAATTCAATCCTCTAAGTTTTGATCATTTCAATTTAATCATTTAAATTTGTTTTCGAGTCAAAGGGAAATGATCTCACTTTAACAAGTTTTTGAAACGAAATCAAACTTAAAGGGCTAAATTAATTTAGAGGATTGAATTGGAATCAAACCAAACTTAGAGGACTAAATTGAAACGGTCAAAACTTAAAGGGTTGAATTGAAATTTGACAAAGCTTAGAGGGTATAATTTGTAATTTGGTCTTTTGACTTTTGACATGCCATTTATGTAAGGTTTTATTTATTTATTTATTTTTTATTTAGGAGAAAAAGCACTAGGGAGGTAAATAATCCATCTATGATAAAAAGCAAAATGCCCCCTCATAACAAAAACTGAGAATAAAATCATTAAAGTTATGTTACTTCATAAAAGATGGCTAACTAGTTGTTGGTCATCGTTATCTTCTGTACTAAGTCATATTTCTCTTCTCTTCCATTTAAAAACAACTATATCATAAAATGTAATATAATTTCTCTTTTTTAATTAGTTAAAAGTATCAATTTGTAACTAGTGCGATCATAGCAATATTTATTGGTTGAGGTACCAATGTCCAATAGTCCAAAACGGGGATGAGAGCTCACAAAGACTCGATAGGGATTCAAGCCTGTAATTTAATCTCATCTTGTCAAGCTCACGAAAATGACTAGCATTGGCATATAGGCTCTCTTAGCAAGAGTCGAGAGAGTGGTTTGGTCCAAAGTCCAAACATGTACCTCTCTTGGGCTCCTTGCCTCATGACTTTTGCATGCTTTTGTCCGGCGGCTATCGATGTTTCTTCGCGCATTATGCGTTTATAGATAAAGGATGAAAGGGAGGAGCTACCTACTAATTTAATTAAAAAATCTTTAGTCAAATCCAATTGATTGAGATGCATCTCGAATAACGCCAATTGCATTGAAAAGTCATACAATAGCTTATTGCCCAAGCAGGAATATTGGCCACTATAAACAAGGACTCGCCCGGTAATGAAGCTTTCACATTGCTCTCTCAAGAATGGCTGAGGTGGAGCTCGACACCTGGTGGGAATGGTTGAGGCCCATCATCAAGGAATTATTGGACAATGGATCCCTCTGATGACCATTTAAAATGGTATCTTTGCCAAACAATTGGGAAGTAGCTATAGAACTATTGTAGTACGGTAAAATTAAGTAAAATCTACTTCTGACTGAATTTAATTATGTGGTTGTATTAATTAATGTAAGAATGAATCTCTTGTAACAATTATAACAAATCATAGATATAACAACGGGATGAGCGGATAGCATATGTGAAGTGCCAAAAGAGTTTAGAATTGAATCACATTGTATTCAATCATTGGGTTGTTACATCATACATGTGTGACTTGATATAATTATTACAAGAGATGCTTTCTCGACCAATACATCACAAAATGGAGTGATTATTCAGTAGTCTAAGCGAATAAATAAATGCATACTCTTCCTCTTATATGAACAGTGAGTTTCACTAATTAAATTCATTTATGGTGGGATCCACCACTCTATGAGAGGAGGGAGTACACATTTATTTGTACTCGGAATAATTTTCCCACAAAATGTGCATTGAATTTAATGGGACCACATTATTGAATTTAATTATAAAACCTAAGATATAACACCTTAAGAGAAAATTATTCAGTAGTTCAATTACATGAATTTAATTAGTAGGAGTACATTTATATGGTGGGACTCACCACGCATTTATTTTTAGTACTAGATTATTGAACAATCACTCCACCTTAAGAACTTAAAAAGTATAGAATTTAATGATATAACATTTTTTTTTTTTTGCTAAAAATTTAATGATATAACATAGTTATTGATTTCCCTCAAACAATTGTGTGATTACTTTGAGTCCGTGACTTTCATACAACTAGCTTTACAATAAGATAAGTCCTATGGTTACATATATACATTAACTAGGAAATATCTATAAGAGATTGAGATTAACTAGAAGATTTCATAGTTATCTTTATCTTACTAATGATCTTCAGACTTGATAAAAAATAATCAAATCCAATTAATTGAGATGTGTCACCAATGACGCCGATTGCATTAAACAGTTGTTATGCCAGCACTATTTGAGGAGGCGGTATCTCGTATGACGGACATATATGTTTGTAATAGGAGATAATTTTTCCTATTTGAGGCCATGCGGGCTAGTTGTTTAATCTAAACTGTACTAATTGTTTAATCATACCAAAGCTTCTGCCGAAGCTAGAGACAACATTGACCACTATAAAATGACTATTGGGATTTGGTAAGGTATACAAGCTCTGACATTTCGCTCTGAAGCATGGCTGAGGTGAAGCTATATGGAACATGGTTTAGTCCATTTGTTTACGGAGACATATGGGCATTGAAACTAAAAGGTGTCTCATATGAATACATTGAAGAAGATCTGGACAACAAAAGTCCTCTGCTTCTACAGTACAATCCCGTGCGCAAGTAAATCCCAGTACTTGTTCATGGCGGAAAACCAGTTTGTGAGTCTATGATTATCGTTGAGTATATTGACCTGACGTGGCCACATAACCCCTTGTTGCCCAGTGACCCTTATGAGAGAGCCATAGCTCGGTTTTAGGTAAAATTTGTTGAAGACAAGGTATATTTATATGTTTTGTTTTTACATCTTGTTATACTGTTAGCTCAAACACACGATGAGTCGAAATGCTCATGCCAAAAGTCCATGGTCAGTCACCTCGTGTCTTGTTTGCCTATTTTTGCGAAATTAGGAGATCATTTTTCTTGATTCTAGCTAAAAAGAAAATCATTTTCAAAATGTTAGTTTGACATTGAAACCAAATATCACGATAATACGCCACACATCTTTATTTTACATTTCAAGTTTATAATACATCCCAAAATAGCCAATCAAACATATATCTACAGACTGCCCAGAAGTCCGTATTACTAGCAACTATAATCTTAAACATGCAATTGCATTACACAACATGGATTGGAAGGATTGTATAGCATTCCACATAATTCATATCCTTGCTTGTCCTGGTGAGACTTTGTGTGGCCCTAGGAAAGTGCACTTGGGGTTGATAACAGTCGAGAAACCATGTGCATAGTTGGTCTACATTTTGGATTAGCATGCAAACATTCAATTGCCAACTTTATGACAACTATAAGTTGACTCTCAACCTGAAGTGTCGGAGGTGGAAGTCGTATGTCTAACAAATCTTTCGACAATAAATTCTCCTCTACAAATGAAGCTGATAGAATGGAGATGATTTCACCAGGATGTCTTCCTTTGATTACTTCAATAGCCAAAACTCCAAAGCTATATACATCACATTTCTCAGTTATCTTCATTGTATATGCAAGCTCTGCAAAAGAATGAAATATTATGCCAATGTGTTCATATGCCTTGTGTTCAATATTGATTAAAAAATTAAGAATATTACCTGGTGCAATATATCCATATGTGCCGGCAAGTGAAGTCCAATTGGATGAGTCACGATTAAGAAGCTTAGCTATACCAAAGTCTGAAACATGAGCCTCATATTGAGAATCCAACAAAACATTTTTGCTTGATATGTCCCTATGAACAATTGGTGGTGAGCACTCATGGTGCATGTAAGACATAGCATGAGCCACACCTTTGATGATATTCAGCCTCTTGTTCCAGTCCAATTCTTGAGATCCTTCATCATTGCTTAAAATTGTGGCCAAGCTACCCCTTTCAAGGTATTCATAAATCAAAAACGAGTGTCGTGAATGTGAACAAAAGCCATGCAATTTTACAATATTTCGATGTCGGATTTCTGTTAATGCCCTTATCTCATTGAAGAACTCTTTTTGTTCTGCAACCTCACCATCACATAAGGATTGGAATTTCTTCACTGCCACTATGCTTCCTGATGTTAGCTTTGCTTCATAGACAGTTCCTTGTCCTCCCTTCCCAATGCAGAACTTATCATCAAAACCCTCGGTCGCTTCAATGATTTCCTTGTACATTTCCTTTCCATCGAACGTTGATATCGAAAACACCTCTTCATTTTGCATGTTATTTGTTTGGTCTGTATGTGGGTGCTTCCCTTTTCTTTTCAAAATGAAGAAAATTCCAAGGAAAACCAATACAAGTGAAAGTGTTCCCAGAAGAGGGAAAATGATTTTGTATCCCTCTTTCAAGGTATGACTTCCTACCTTACAGTGTTGCAATATTGTAACATTTCCACACAACCCTTTATTACCTTGTAATGCTTCTATGCCAGCATCTTGAAATGCTCTGCTATTGGGAAGAGGACCCTCCAACCAATTATAGGATATGTCCACAAACAACAAGCCACGCATTTCTTCAAAAACAATTGGAATGAAGCCAGAGAGATTATTGTGGGAGACGTTCAACATCTCCAAACTTTTCAGATTGCTAATTTGTGAAGGTATCTCTCCTTCGAGCAAGTTATGACTCAAATCTAGCTGGGATAAATGAGCTAAATCACACATTTGAACTGGAATGTTGTGGCTAAACTTGTTGTTGCTCAAATTCAAATAGTGTAGCTTCAAAAGGTTCCCCATATTGCTAGGGATCGACTTGTCAAATCTATTGCTGGATAGATCCAGATACTCAAGATTTGTTAATGATCCAAGCTCTGGAGGTATAGCACCAGAAATTTGATTTCCATTCAACATCAGCTTCGATAAAGAAGTCAACTTCTGAAATTCCTTTGGAAGCATCCCAACTAATTGATTGGAGGAAATATCAAGTAATTGGAGTTGAATGGAGTTTCCAATTTCAGGCGGTATGCTACCAGTAATATTATTCCTAGCAATTTTTAGGGTACCTAGTTGTGGGCACTTGCCCCAATTGTGTGAGATTTCACCATAAAATCTATTGTAACTTAAGTCCATGAATTTCAGGTTACTATACACCCCAAAATCTTCAGATATATTTCCGGAGAGTTGGTTTCGTTCAAGGCGGACTCTAATTAAGCTTGTGCAATTCCTCAAGGTTTTCGGTATTGGACCTCTGAGATTGTTGTCATTTGCAATAAAGATTTGAAGAGAACCACTTTGGCATAAGTTTTGCGGTAAAAAACCACTGAAGTAGTTTATATCCAGCGATAAACTGGTCAACTTCATCAAATTTCCTATCTCTTGAGGTATAGGACCAGAAAAGTGGTTATCACGGAGGTCTAGAACTTCTAAGTTGCTCAAATTACCCAAGAAAATTGGAAGAGTGCCATTTAACTGATTTGTGCCCAGTCCAAGTTTAGTTAAGGACTTCAAGTTTCCTAATTCTTTAGGAATGGTGCCAGAAAGTTGATTGCAGTATAAATGTAAGAGAGTTAGGTTGGTGAGAGCACCTATTGACATGGGAATTGAGCCAGAAAGATTATTTGTATGAAAGCTTAAAAATTTGAGAGACTTCAAATTCCCTATTTCTGAGGGGATGCAGAAAGAGAGCTTATTTTCATACACTTGCAACCATGATAGCTTTTCAAGGTTTCCAATACTAGAAGGGATGGGACCTGTTAGATTGTTCTTACTTATGTCAAGCTTAACTAAATTGGTAAGTTTTCCGATTTCTGGGGGAATGAAGTCAGAGAGTTGATTGCTATAGAGGTACAAATAAGTCAAGTTGCTTAAATTACCAATTTGTGGTGGGATTTCCCCGGATAATTTATTAACGGACAGATCAAGATATATGAGTTTGGAGAGGTGACTAATTTCAGTAAGGACTGTACCAGAGAGTTCATTGTTGTGGAAATCAACATATGCAAGATTAGGGAGAGACGAGAATGGAAATTCATGGAGCGTACCTTTCAAGCCTGAGTCTGTAAGGTTTAATCTAATAACACTTCCTGCTTTGTTACAAGAAATGCCGAACCAACTGCATGGGATTGAAGAATTGGTTGCATTCTTAGGAAGAGTCCATGAAGGCAGGGGTGACTGGGTATCATTTTGAAGGGTGGCTTTCCATTTGAGTAGAGCATTTGCCTCCGCCGCTGCCTCTGCCTTTTCATTCACAGAAAGAGAAGCAACATGGAAATGGAATGAGGAATGTAACACGGCCAACGTGGCTAGAGAAAAGAGGGAAAATACTTTTTTCAAGCTAGACAATGCCATGGTCTTTGTTTTACAAGTTGCAAACGGGTTCAAAACTCTATCTTTATATGTCAAAGCCACCCCGTTAATTTCTTGCAAACTATAAACAAGTGTAAGACTTTGGATGTTTCCTGCAATCAATTTTCCTAGTATTTAATGTTTTATTACAATAATATATTATATTAACAAAATAAATATTAAGATGGATACACTCATACACGTGCCTATCATCTGCCAAGCTCTCACTTGATATATACTTGATAAACTTGTATATCATTTGCAGATGGCTCTGTATAGAGTATATAGACTTCCGTTTTTTCCCTTTTTCTTTATCACAAAAAATTTCCACAAATATCTAGTTGCATATCCACATATTTTATTTAAGAGATTTTAAAAAATGCAAATCCATATTCCGATTCCAATATATTTGTTCAAATAGAATTTTCACTACCATCCTTAATTGATCAATATGAGGAAAAAAAAAATACATAGTGAAGAAATGAATGTCCACTTAGAGACATTAATTTTCATTATAGGGGGAGGAAAAAAAAAGAAAAAACACAAGCAAAGTAATTTGATCTATCAAAAAAATTAAATGGGAGGATTAGACTGTTACGTAACTACATCGGAGTAAATTCTTGTTTTATTTAAGAATTATTTTTAATGAAAATGTTATAATAATATAAAAAACGTTTTTTCTTTCTCTTTTATACGGATTGTTATTATTAATTAAAGGGAGAGTGGTTGGCATGGGAAAGAAAAATGGAAATGCTTAAAGTAATAAAGGGTGGTATATGAGATGATGTGATGGATGAGTAGTTAAGTGGGTCACCTTTTAAAGTCAGGACATTTTTGGGGTTGGGCTAAACTATGGGGTAGATACCTTTTAAAATTGAATAGCCACCCATGACCTCAACAAATGGTGTCAAGAAATTGTAGTTTTTTATGTGGTCCAATACTTTTTCACATACAAAATATAGGGGCGTCAACAAGAAAATGGAAGCAACATGCCAGTAAATAATTAAGTGAATGAATCAAGAGAAAAATTGCGTTTGCCAAGCCTAGTTTGATGTTCAATCAATGATGTAGGCCTTAATGTGGAATTTTGATGATGGTGGGTCTTGACTTTGAATTCATATATATGGCAATAAAAATGGAAGCATCATACAAGTAAATAATTAAGTGAATGAATCCACATAGCAAAAAAAGAAAAAGAAAAAGTGAATAAGTCAAGCAAAAACTTGCATTTGCCAAGCCTAATCCGATGTTCAATTAATGATGTAGACCTTAATGTGGAATTTCTATGATGGTGGATCTTGACTTTGAATATTTGAATTTAGGCCTTCTGCTTTAATTATGTCAAAGATATAGATGCATGAATTAATTTCCCGGAATTTTCCTTGTATCACTTCAAGGTCTCTATTTCAAACTAATTAATACCTGACAGAAAGCCGATTTGGATGGACAAAAGAAACAATATTTTTATATTGATCAATATCGTTGTGCTAGTATTTTACAACCCACATATTTTATTTAAGAGATTTTTAAAAATGCAAATCCATATTCCGATTCCAATATATTTGTTCAAATAGAATTTTCACTACCAACCTTAATTGAACAATATGAGGAAAAAAAAAATGCATAGTGAAGAAATGAATGTCCACCTAGAGACATTAATTTTCATTATAGGGGGAGGAAAAAAAAAACACAAGCAAAGGGCCACCTTAACGAATTTTGGGGCCTAGGTCGAAAATTTTAAGCGGGGCCATTTTTATATTTAAATATTAATTAAATTATATTAATTTAATTTTGATATTTTTTATTCAAAATATATTTTTCTTATTTTTTTGAGATGTAAAATTACTAATTAATTTGATAAGTTTTGTTCAAAGTGATGCGAGATGATAATGGTATACAGAAGGTGTAAAAATGTGGAGATTAAAAAAAGTAAAAATAAAAATAAAAAGTTGAAATAAAAGAGATAAGGCGTGAGCCAAAAAAAAAAAAGGAGAACAATTAGGTGAGCAGTTAAACGTTGGATTTTATTAATGGATATATATATGCTATTAATTCATATTTTAATTTTGTTAGGAGTTTTTTGTCTCTTCGCCTTCAGTGTTTTGGGATACAATGGGGGATCTTAATCTTTTCAATTCGTGTTTTAATAAAAAAAATGCTTCTGAGTTTTGGATACAAGGAGGGCCATTTTAATAAAAATACATTTTATTGGCCAATAGAGGAGATCTTAATTTTAATTTTAATTTTTGGGTGAAGTAGCCTTCATTAAAATGTTAAGACAAATAAGTATAATATTTCATATTAGTTTTTGGGGTGGTGGGGCCTTCTTTTATTTGGGGGCCTTAGGCAATTGCCTAAGTTGCTTGTATGGTTAAGCCGGCCCTTCATCTTGACTTTGAATATTTGAATCTAGGCCGCTTGCTTTGATTATGTCAAAGATATATATGCATAAATTTCCATCCATTTCCCAGAATTTCCCTTGTATTACTACAAGGTCTCTATTTCAAACTAATTATTAATTAATACCAGATAGAGAGCCTGATTTGGATTGACGAAAGAAACAATATTTTGATATGGTTCAATATCAATGTACTGGTATTTTACAACTCACATATTTTATTTAAGAGATTTTTGAAAATGCAAATCTATATTTAGATTCCAATATATTTGTTCAAATAGAATTTTTACTACTATCCCTAATTGATCAATATGAGGAAAAAAAAAATATAAAGTGAAGAAATGAATGTCCACCTAGAGACAATTCATTTTCATTATAGGTGGAGGAAAATAAACACAACCAACCTATATGTAATTTTATCCACATACCAAAAAGCACAACATAAATTTATTTCCTTATATTACTTCAAGGTCTCTATTTCAAACTAATTAATACCTGATAGAGAGCCGATTTGGATGGACGAAAGAAACAATATTTTGATATCAGTCAATATCAATGTGCTAGTACTTTACAACCCACATATTTTATTTAAGAGATTTTTGAAAATGCAAATCCATATTCCGATTCCAATGTATTTGTTCAAATAGAATTTTCACTACCATCCCTAATTGATCAATATGAGGAAAAAAAATACATAGTGAAGAAATAAATGTCCACCTAGAGACATTCATTTTCATTATAGGTGGAGGAAAAAAAAAACACACACAAAGGGCCGGCCTAATGATTTTTGGGGCCTAGGTGAAAAATTTTAAGCAGGGCCTTTTTTATATTTAAATATTAATTTAATTTTGATATTTTTTATTTAAAATATATTTTTCTTATTTTTTGAGATGTAAAATTACTAATTAAGTTGATAAGTTTTGTTCAAAATGATTTGATATGATAATAGGTATACAGAAGGTGTAAACATGTGGGATTAAAAAAAGTAAAAATAAAAATAAAAAGTGGAAATAAAGGAGATAGGCATGAGCAAAAAAATAAAAATAAAAGATGGAGAACAATAAGGTGAGCAATTAAATGTTAGATTTTATTAATGGATATATATGTTGTTAATCCATATTTTCAATTTTGTTGGGAGTGTTTTGCCTTATTTTAATTTTGTCTCTTCTTCTTCTATGTTTTGGGACACAATCGGAGACCCTAATCTTTTCAATTCTCGTTTTAATTAAAAAAAAAAAAAAATGCTTCTGGATTTAGGATACAATAAAGGCCTTTTTAATAAACAATACATTTTATTGGCCAATAGAGGAGAATTAAATTTTTTTTTTTTTTTTGGGTGAAATAGCCTTCATCAAAATGTTAAGACAAATAAGTATAATATTTCATATTAATTCTAGGGGCGGTGGGGCATTCTTTTATTTGGGGGCCTTAGGCGATTGCCTAAGTCGCCTATATGGTTGAACCAGCCCTGGATCTTCTTGAATTTGAATATTTGAATCTAGGCTGCCTGCTTTGATTATGTCAAAGATAAAGATGCAAGAATTTCCATCCTTTTCCCCAAATTTTCCTTTCATTACTTCAAGGTCTCTATTTCAAACTAATTAATACCTGATAGAGAGCCGATTTGGATTGACGAAAGAAACAATATTTTGATATGGGTCAATATCGATGTAGTGTTATTTTACAACTCACATATTTTATTTAAGAGATTATTGAAAATGCAAATCTATATTCTGATTCCAATATATTTGTTCAAATAGAATTTTCACTACTATCCCTAATTGATCAATATGAGGAAAAAAAAGAATACATAGTGAAGAACTGAATGTCCACCTGGAGACAATTCATTTTCATTATAGGTGGAGGAAAAAAAAAAAAAAAGCAACCTATATTTAATTTTATCTACATACCAAAAAGCACAACACATAAATTAATTTCCTTATATTACTTCAAGGTCTCTATTTTAAACTAATTAATACATGACAAAGAGCCGATTTGGATGGACGAAAGAAAAAATATTTTGTTATCGGTCAATATTGATGTGCTAGTATTTTACAACCCACATATTTTATTTTAGAGATTTTTAAAAATGCAAATCCATATTCCGATTCCAATATATTTGTTCAAATAGAATTTTCAGTACCATCCCTAATTGATCAATATGAGGAAAAAAAAATACATAGTGACATTCCTTTTCATTATTGGTGGAGGGAAAAAAAAAAACAAAAAAAAAACAAAAAAAACAAAAGCAAAGGCCTGGCTTGACGAATTTCGAGGCCTAGGTCGAAAATTTTAAGCGGGGACTTTTCTATATTTAAATATTAATTTAATTTTGATATTTTTTATTTAAAATATATTTTTCTTATTTTTTGAGATGTAAAATTACTAATGAAGTTTATAAGTTTTGTTCAAAATGATTTGATATGATAATAGGTATACAGAAGGGGTAAACACGTGGAGATTAAAAAAAGTAAAAAGAAAAATAAAAAGTGGAAACAAAGGAGATAGGCATGAGCAAGAAAAAAAAAAAAAAAATGGAGAACAATAAGGTGAGCAGTTAAACATTAGATTTTATTAATGGATATATATGCTACTAATCCATAATTTTAATTTTGTTAAGAGTGTTTTGTCTTATTTAAATTTTGTCTATTTGTCTTCTGTGTTTTGGGACATAATGGGAGACCCTAATCTTTTCAATTCTCGTTTTAATAAAAAAAAAAATGCTTCTGGATTTTGGATACAATGAGGGCCTTTTTAATAAACAATACATTTTATTGGCCAATAGAGGAGACCTTAAATGTTTTTTTGGGGGGTGAAATAATGTTAAGACAAATAAGTATAATATTTCATATTAATTCTTGGGGTGGTGGGGCATTCTTTTATTTGGGGGCCTTAGGCGATTGCCTAAGTTGCCTATATGGTTGAACCGGCCCTGGTTCTTCTTGACTTTGAATATTTGAATCTAGGCCGCCTGCTTTGATTATGTCAAAGATATAGATGCATGAATTTCAATCATTTTCCCAGAATTTTCCTTGCATTACTTCAAGGTCTCTATTTCAAACTAATTAATACTTGATAGAGAGCCGATTTGGATTGACGAAAGAAACAATATTTTGATATGGGTCAATATCGATGTAGTGTTATTTTACAACTCACATATTTTATTTAAGAGATTTTTGAAATTGCAAATCTATATTCCGATTCCAATATATTTGTTCAAATAGAATTTTCACTACCATCCC
>BKZX01025814.1:0-15822 GCA_014362285.1 Fagus crenata | reverse complement strand
GTGTTAATATCAGGCACAGGTTTGGTATTAGCATGCCGGTCCGACTCCGAATCATATTACGGATTTGGGTCGTGACAGGCCGCCTGCTTTCATTATGTCAAAGATATAGACGCATGAATTTCAATCATTTTCCCAGAATTTTCCTTGCATTACTTCAAGGTCTCTATTTCAAACTAATTAATACTTGATAGAGAGCCGATTTGGATTGACGAAAGAAACAATATTTTGATATGGGTCAAAATCGATGTTGTGTTATTTTACAACTCACATTTTTTATTTAAGAGATTTTTGAAAATACAAATCTATATTCCGATTCCAATACATTTGTTCAAATAGAATTTTCACTACCATCCCGAATTGATCAATATGAGGAAACAAAAAATACATAGTGAGCAACAGAATGTCCACCTGGAGACAATTCATTTCATTATAGGTGGACAGAAAAAAAAAAAAAAAAAAAAAAAAAAAAGAAAAAAAAAAAAAGCAACCTATATGTAATTTTATCTACATACCAAAAAGCACAAAACATAAATTAATTTCCTTGTATTACTTCAAGGTCTTTATTTTAAACTAATTAATACCAGACAAAGCCAATTTGGATGGACGAAAGAAAAAATATTTAGATATTAGTCAATATCAATGTGCTAGTATTTTACAACCCACATATTTTATTTAAGAGATTTTTAAAAATGCAAATCCAAATTCCGATTTGAATATATTTGTTCAAATAGAATTTTCACTAACATCCCTAATTGATCAATATGAGGAAAAAAAAAATACATAGTGACATTCCTTTTCATTATAGGTGGAGGGAAAAAAAAACATAAGCAAAGGGCCGGCTTAACGAATTTCGAGGCCTAGGTCGAAAATTTTAAGTGGGGCCTTTTTTATATTTAAATATTAATTTAATTTGAAATTTTTTTATTTAAAATAAATTTTTCTTATTTTTTGAGATGTAAATTACTAATTAGGTTGATAAGTTTTGTTCAAAATGATTTGATATGATAATAGGTAAACAAAAGGTGTAAACACGTGGAGATTAAAAAAAGTAAAAGGAAAAATAAAAAGTGGAAATAAAGGATATAGGCATGAGCAAGAAAATAAAAATAAAAGATGGAGAACAATAAAGTGAGTAGTTAAATGTTTGATTTTATTAATGGATATATGCTATTAATCCATATTTTTAATTTTGTTAGGAGTGTTTTGTCTTATTTAAATTTTGTCTCTTTGTCTTCTGTGTTTTGGGACATAATGGGAGACCCTAATCTTTTCAATTCTCGTTTTAATAAAAAAAAATGCTTCTTGATTTTGGATACAATGAGGGCCTTTTTAATAAACAATACATTTTATTGGCCAATAAAAGAGACCTTAAATTTTTTTTTTTTTGGGGGTGAAATAGCCTTCATTAAAATGTTAAGACAAATAAGTATAATATTTCATATTAATTCTTGGAGCAGTGGGGCATTCTTTTATTCAGGGGCCTTAGGCAATTGCCTAAGGCGCCTATACGGTTGAATCGGCCCTGGTTCTTCTTGACTTTGTATATTTGAATCTAGGCTGCCTGCTTTGATTATGTCAAAGATATAGATGCATGAATTTCCATCCTTTTCCCAGAATTTTCCTTGCATTACTTCAAGGACTCTATTTCAAACTAATTAATGCCTGATGGAGAGCCGATTTGGATTGATGAAAGAAACGATATTTTGATATGGGTCAATATCGATGTAGTGTTATTTTACAACTCACATATTTTATTTAAGATATTTTTGAAAATGCAAATCTATATTCCGATTCCAGTATATTTGTTCAAATAGAATTTTGACTACCATCCCTAATTGATCAATATGAGGAAAAAAAAATACATAGTGAAGAATTGAATGTCCACCCGGAGACAATTCATTTTCATTATAGGTGGAGGGAAAAAAAAGAAAAAAGAAAAAAAGCAACCTATATGTAATTTTATCTACATATCAAAAAGCACAAAACATAAATTAATTTCCCTGTATTACTTCAAGGTCTTTATTTTAAACTAATTAATACCTGACAGAGAGTCGATTTGGATGGATGAAAGAAAAAATATTTTGATATCGGTCAATATCGATGTGCTAGTATTTTACAACCCACATATTTTTTTTAAGAGATTTTTAAAAATGCAAATCCAAATTCCGATTCGAATATATTTGTTCAAATAGAATTTTCACTACCATCCCTAATTGATCAATATGAGGAAAAAAAAAAATACATAGTGACATTCTTTTTCATTATAGGTGGAGGGAAAAAACAACAAAAGCGAAGGGCCGGCTTAAAAAATTTCGAGGCCTAGGTCAAAAATTTTAAGCGGGGCCTTTTTTATATTTAAATATTAATTTAATTTTGATATTTTTATTTTAAAATATATTTTTCTTATTTTTTGAGATGTAAAATTACTAATTAAGTTGATAAGTTTTGTTCAAAATGATTTGATATGATAATAGGTAAACAGAAGGTGTAAACACATGGAGATTAAAAAAAGTAAAAGGAAAAATAAAAAGTGGAAATAAAGGAGATAGGCATGTGTCATAACCCTATTTTTACCCTCGGGATTTTCTCGGGTGTCGACACGTGAAATGAGGAAGCCCGGACCAAGCCAGCCAGATCTGACAGGGATCCACCAGGCCCAGAGACCCTTAAGAAGTAGCCCGGAACACATTTCCCGAAGTTTGAGGAGGTTTGACCAAGTTTGACTAGGGTTGACCAAGTTTGACTGAGGTTTGATCGAGCCGTTCTAACCCGGAAAGGGGCCCACTACATCAAAAGAACATCGAGACAAGGCCTAGAGCACATTTCTCAAAATTTGGGGAGGTTTGACCAAGTTGGACCAGGGTTTGACCGAGTTTGACCAAGGTTTGACCGACTCATTGACCAGATCGAAAACTGGATTGGGCTGACCGCCCCTCTGACCAATGTGCAGAGCATGTTGAGAGCTTCGATTTGATACTTTACGGGTCAAAAATGGATGAAAAACGAAAGATTTATGGTCAAAACCGTGAAAATCGGTCAAACACTTAGCCAAACTTTGCTAAGTGTTGTTGACAAAACAGCCTATTTGGGAGGCAACATTTGCGCATAGATTCTTTCCACCTCGCAACGACTTGATCTGCGAGCTGAAACCCTTAAGAAAAAAGGTTACTTTAGCTACAACGCGCAACTCCCGAATCGTCAAGAGCTTCTCCGGTCAAGCCGAAATCTCGATCAGAAAATGACCCCTTGGCATAAGGAACATTCCAATGGCCTTTGTTCGCGAGATCATATCTCGCGAACCCAAGTTCGCCTCTGTGTAGGGCCCGTACTTTAGGGAGAAGGTAATGCAAGCTTTCCGGTGACACCAAGATTGCCGAAATCCGACATTGGGAGCTGCGTCTACCACGCGCACGAAAATGGACCGACGAAATAAGGCTATGCTGAAAATTTCATAATCTTCCCCCCGATGATGCTGCGCTTGCGCAAAGATTCTTTCCGACTCACAACGATTTGATCCACGAGCCCGAGTGCGTTGGAAAAAGGACATGTTCAGACACAACATGGAAATCTCGGATCGTCAAGATTTTCCTCGATCTAGTTGGAATCTCGATCAGAAAAATGCCCTCTGATGGACCAAAAACACTTCGGTGGCCTCTGTTCGCGGGACCACATCTCTCAAACCTTAGCTAGGTTCCCCACGAATTTAGAACCTTAAGAAAGAGGGTAGCGCAAGCTTTCCAACGGTACTGAGAACGTCGAAATCTGACATTGAGAGCTAGGTCAAATATGCGCGTGAACACAGACAAAAAGTAAGAAAAATGCGTTGGAAATCTGTTGCGTTTTTCTTCTCGGACAACCGCCTTCGCGCGCGGATTCTTTCTAGCTCGCTGCGATTTGATCTACGAGCCTGGGTGCGTTAGAAAGATGGAAACTCCAGCTACAACGTGAAACTCTCGGTTCGTCGGTGGCTTCCCCCGTTTGGCCGGAATCTTCACTGGAAAAACGTGAAAAAATAGCTCAGACGACCCGACTTACGGGAGCCATAACTTTTCCGTCTGAACTCCGATTTGTGTAAACTTTATATCATTGAAACGTAGACATTTGGGGCTTTCCAATGATCTTCTGCATGACCCATTTTGAGTACCGGAAGGCCTCCAAAATATCCTTCGAAAATTGGGTCAAAAAATTGTGCGCGTGCACGAATTTCCACGCGACGGATAAGATCGCCATGTGGCAGCTACAGTAACTCATGCGTGATGATCATGTGCCGCGCGGCATCATGCTGTGCGAGTTACTATAGCTCCGTATATAAAAGAAACCCCCCCCCCCCCCCCAGTCCAGAGGATTTTGGCTCGGGCTCTAGGCCATCCTGAGTGTAGTTTAGGCAGAAATAGGGGTTTTGGGGTCATTCTTTAGGGGTTTTGGGGTAGTTTTTAGAGTGAGAGGCACCTATTTTGGTAACCTCTCTCTCTAACCTCTCCTCATCCTCCCCCTTTTCTCTTTTTCTTTCTTTTTGAGTGGAAGTGACTAGTGATGATCCCTAAAATGGGAAAGGATTCACAAGGATCCACTCTTGTTATGTTCTTTAAGTTCATTTATTGTTTTATTTATGTTCTTTAAGTTCATTTATTGTTTTCTTTATGTTCTTTGAGTTCATTTATTGCTTTATTTATGTTCTTTAAGTTCATTTATTGCTTTCTTTTTTTGCTTTAAGTTTATCTATTGCTTTATGCTTTAAGATTCATTTATTGCTTTCCATATTTGCTATAAATATATTTATAGCTTTCCACAATGCTTTAAATTTATTTATCGCTTTTATTTACATTTACTAGGTACTTATGAATATTATATTGTGATTATCCCCTTTCCCAGTGTATTTAGGCGTGAAAATCTTTAGTGGTTTTGGCGAATTATGTAAGTCCTCCATGAGGCATTAACAACCATGTAAACCCACTAGGCATTTGATCCAAGAACACGTCCCCATGATTAAATTCCGTCATTTTATTATTTACCACGTTGTGAATATTTATTTTCTCCCCCTTTTCCCTTTGTGATTTTGGCATGAAAATCCCGATTGGTCGTGGCGGATTATGTAAGATCTCAACAAGGCATTAACAACCACGTAATTCCATAGGGCATTGGATCCAAGAATATCCCTTACTTTAAATTCCATATTGCTTTAAATACATTTATCACTTTCCGCAATACTTTAAATTTATTTATCACTTTTATTTACATTTACTATGTATTTGTGAATATTATATTGTGATTATCCCCTTTTCCCTTGAACTTGGGCGTGATAATCCCGATTGGTCGTGGCGGATTATGTAAGACCTCAATGAGGCATTAATAACCACATAATCCCATAGGGTATTAGATCTAAGGACACACCCCCTTGATTAAATTCCATCATTTACCGCTTTACTACGTTGTGAATATTTATTTTCTCACCCTTTTCCCTTTGTGATTTGGGCATGATAATCCCGATTGGTCGTGGCGGATTATGTAAGACCTCAACGAGGCATTAACAACCACGTAATCCCATAAGGCATTGGACCCATAAAATCCTTTGTCTTAAACCTCGTTATTTTCATTATTTACAATGTTATTGTAATTATTGTCCATTTTTCTACTTTGATTTGGGCATGAAAATACCAAACGGTATTGGTGGTTTAGGTAAGTCTTTCAATAGCACTAAACCCCATGTAAATCAATGAAGCATTGGACCCGCGAATTTCCCAATGTTCCTTTTAAAAATGATTTTCATTCATATAAGTCCTATTCGGCCTCGAAGGTTTAGGTAAGTCCTTCAATAGCACTAACCCTTCGTGTAAGCCCGAAAGGCATTGAAACCCCTTTTAAAAATGATTTTTACACATATAAGTCCTATTCGGCCTCGTAGGATTAGGTAAGTCTTCCAACAGCTCTAATCCTTCGTGTAAGCCCGAATGGCATTAAAACCCCTTTTAAAATGATTTTTCACTCATATATGTCCTATTCGGCCCCGAAGGTTTAGGTGAGTTGTTCAATAGCACTGATCCTTCGTGTAAGCCCGAGAGGCATTGAATTCTCCTCTAAATTGCCTTATTTCATTCATGTAAATTCTAAGGTGGTGTCGAGATTTGAGTAAGCCTTTCAATAGCATCGAATCCCGACCCCACGAGGTCTTGACCCTTTCCCTAAAAATTCTCATGTTGTCATAAATTACTCTTTACCATTGCGATTAAGCGTTATATTTATGTCATCCCATAGTTGTCATCCTCATTATGATACATCCATCTCGTGCTAGTGATTTATATGCTACAAACATGCTGTGATCACTTGCTCGAACCTTTTTTATGATTTATGTGCTGCAAACATGCCGTGATCATTCCATACTCATTCATTTTTGTGATTTATGTGCTGCGACCATGCCGTGATTACTTGTTTGAATGTTTTACCGTTTTGATGCCATGTTCATTCTTGTAGTTTATGTGCTGCGACCATACCGTGATTACTTGTTTGAATATCTTATTCGTTTTCATACTCGTTCTTGTGATTTATGTACTGCAAACATGCTGTGATTACTTGTTTGAGTGTTTATCGCTTTGATATAAAATGTGATTAAAATACATTTTGCCATGAAAACTTTAAAAAGAGTAAACATGGTAATGTGGGCGTTATAAACGAAGTTGGTGCAACCCAAGGGCTACGACTCGCCCTGGCTTTTGGACACCATGGTATGAGTCCTTTACACAGGGGTGTACCTGGTACATGCTTTCGTGTAAGGGATTTTACACGTTTTAATTCTCATAGGATCATGGTCTAAAATTGCCCAAAGTGTGAATTAATCATCCAAAACCCTGCCATTTGACGGACCGCATTATCCTTGGAAATCAAGGGTAAAGAGATCCCAAATATGACATCAAAAACATTAATTGTTTGTCCCGGCACTAGGTGTTAGGATTTCGAGTATATTCTACCACCGAAATGCCCGGAAATTTAAAAGATACAAAGATGAGGGACGGTGAAAAAAAATGTCTAATCAAAACCAAATGAAGTCAAATTGCACTTGTCATTCTTGGTATATTGCACGACGGAATTTGGGACATTTGCACATAATTAAAACCAACAACCTAGGCTTAGCAAATAAAAGGGAACACTAGAAAGGAGGTAACCGTTTCTTAAACGGATGTCGTGGAGTGCCTAACACCTTCCCCACGCATAAGTAAACCCCCGAACTCATCTCTGGTTCAAGACCATTTTATTTTAAATGTTTAAACAAGATAAAATCTATTAGACATAGGTGCCTAATCACACCTTAAATTTCCCATGATTGGTGGTGACTCCAAACTTGTGTTCACACACACACATGTTCCCCCCCACACACACAACTCATATCTCGAAACTCAAAGAGATAGAGGGATCACACACACTCGCCAAATTGGGGTCGGGATCTAGGAAAAAGAAAAGACTTACTTAGTAAAATTTTTCCGCCGGTGTCGATAGCTTGGCGACTCTACTGGGGACTTAGAGGGTTTAAGCCTATAGTCTTTCGGTGTTTTCTTTGCTAAGCATGTGTTTATACATTTGTTGGTATTCATCATTTGATTCATTCTCTTTATTTTCATCTTGTATAGTGTTTTGATTTCAGTATGTCTATATTCTTGTACATATAAACTGCGAACATAGGATAGAGATTTATTTCATGCAACACATATCATATATTGTGCTTTGTACAAAAAAGTCTTTTCCCTTTTTGTTTTCAAAATCATGACATTTACCCTCATTGGACTTTTGGATCGAACCCGGACTCAGATGGCGGCCGGGCTGGTACAGGCTCCACCACGAACCCTTTATATCTAGAACCTGGAACACGAGAATCCACCTCTCTTCCTCCACACCCGTGGGGATCAAGAGAGGCGTGCAAGTGATTCCCCGGTGATCCAATACCCTTTAGCTTCCTTCGGGAGGGCAAAACGGGCATGATCATCGGTTCCTTTAGGAAACAGAATTTCAAACCATGACATACCATGTTGCATATAGTAAGCTATAGAGTAGAAAACTTACCTGTGAGGGCTCTGGTAAAGGCCAACCGAGTGAACACCCAACCTAAGATAGGATACCCGAAAATAGGATGTGTCTTTTCAAAATGAGTCAAGGGACAAGCGTTATGCTATTTTCCAAGTGGTGATAAAATAAATGGAGTCGAGCCAGGTTCTATCTCTTTGAACCTTTGTTTGCATGTCATTGTTTGATAAAGGGAAAGGATAACCACGTTGTCCATACCCGTGCAAACCACTCAAGCCCTAAAGAGTTCTTAACTCTATGTAGGGACGTATGTGGATAGTTTTGTCGTCCTCAACCAAAAGTACGACCCTCACATCAACCAACATCGGTTCCCAAAAATCTTTCAAAATGGAACCAAGCGCTAAAAGGCTCGTTGAATTTAGGTGATGTGAGAGTCCATCTTTTTGTTGGTATGCATCTAACCATCATGTACATATACATGAGAACCCCAAAGAGTTTCAAACTCTACATGGGATGTATAGAGTCTTGTCGTATTTAACCGAAAGTATGACCCTCGCATTAACTGACACCGGTTCCCTCACAAAAATTTTTCAAAATGGAACCGAGCGCCTAAAGGCTCGTTGAATTTTGGTAATGTGAGAGTCCATCTTTTTGTTGGTATGCTTATAACCATCGTGTACATACACATGAAAACCCCAAGAGTTTCAAACTCTGTAGGGATGTATAGAGTCCTATCGTATTCAACTAAGAGTATGATCCTCACATCGGCCAACGTTGGTTCCCAAAAATCTTTCAAAATAGAATCGAACGCCGAAAGGCTCGTCAAATTCTAGTAATGTGAGAATCTATCTTTTGGTTAGTACGCTTGTAACCATCATGAAAAACCCAAGGGTTCCAAACTCTACATGGGGATGTATAGAGTTTTGTCATGTCCAACCCAGAGTATGACCTTCACACCAACCGACATCAGTTCTAAAAATTCTTTCAAAATAGAACCGAGCGCCAAAAGGCTCATCGAATTTTGGGTAGTGTGAAAGTCCATCTCTTCGTTGATGCATCCATAGTGTACATACGTGTGTAAACTTTAAGAGCTCCCAACTCTGTGTAGGGATGTAGACATT
Source organism: Fagus crenata (assembly GCA_014362285.1). Taxonomy (NCBI): domain Eukaryota; kingdom Viridiplantae; phylum Streptophyta; class Magnoliopsida; order Fagales; family Fagaceae; genus Fagus; species Fagus crenata. The sequence goes on along the minus strand of BKZX01025814.1, from coordinate 6,691 downwards.
CACCCATTGTGTCATCTTCGACCAAGAGTATGGTCTTCACACCAACCAACATCGGTTCTAAAAAATCTTTCAAAATAGAACCGAGTGCCGAAAGGTTCGTCGAATTTTGGGTAGTGTGAAAGTCCATCTCTTCGTTGATGCGTCTATAGTGTACATATGTGTGTAAATTTTAAGAGCTCCCAACTCAGTATAGGGATATAGATGTTTACCTATTGTGTCATCTTCAACCAAGAGTATGACCCTCACATCGGCCAACATCGGTACCCCTAAAATTTTTCAAAATGGAACCGAGCGCTGAAAGGCTCGTCAATTTTCAGTGATGTGAGAGTCCATCTCTTCGTTGACTTGCCCATCATGTACATACACGTATAAGCCTTAAGAGTTCCCCACTCTATATAAGGATGTAGATGTGTACCCATTGTGTTGTCTTCAACCAAGAGTACGACCCTCACACTAACCGACATCGGTTCCCAAACAATTTTCAAAATGGAACCGAACGCCGAAAGGTTCGTCGAATTTTTGGAGATGTGAGAGTCTATCTCCTTGTTGATGTGTCCATAACCATCGTGTAAACCCTAGGAGTTTTCAACTCCATATGAGGAGGTAGATATTCACCCATTTTGTCATTTTCAACCAAGAGTATGACTCTCACATCAAACAACATCGGTTCCCCCAAAATTTTTCCAAAAAATAAAGAACCGTGGGCCGAAAGGCTCGTCAAATTTTGGTAGTGTGAGAATCCATCTCCTTGTTGATGCGTCCATGACCACCGTGTACATACACACGTAAACCCTAGGAGTTTCCAACTCTGTATGGGAATGTAGATATTCACTCATTTTGTCAACCTCAACAAGAAGTATGACCCTCACATAAACCAATGACGATTCCCCAAAAAGTTTTTTAAAATGGAACCGTGAGCCGAAAGGCTCGTCAAGTCTTGGTAACCCGATGTGAGAGTCCATCTACTTGTTGATGCATAATGCAATCATGCGCATCATGAACGCACTCATACCCAATTGAGTTTTACCACGAGGTAAGCCTAGGGTCATGATCCTAATTGTGATTTCAAAGTCTAACCTGACATTGTTTGTTTGTAGGATTTTATTCGTACACATGAACAAATGGCGGGAGAAACAAGTGGGCCAAATGAACATGAGGTTTGAATGGCCGCCTCGGAGCACAAATTTGATGATCTTTTCACCTCCGTACACATGATGTTGAAGCAAGACACGGAAATGGGAAACCAGAGTAGAAAAGATGGCAAAAACGCCAACGAAGAAGCATCGAACGGACAGCCTTACATCAACACTGTTCTGCCACCGAGGCTACTAAGGCCGCCAAAACCAAAAAAGAGAGATTCCTAGCTGGGAAACAAAATCGACAACCTGGAAGGGAAAATTTGACTTAGGCAGGTCCTAAATTCCTTCGGGAACATGGACTTCTCTAGCATGTTCTTGTTCCCCAACATGATTGTGCCACACAAGTTCAAAGTCTCGAAGTTTGAGAAGTACAATAAGAGAGGCGACCTAATGATTCACTTGCAAATGTACTACCGGAAGATGGCCCAGTATGCAAACAATGAACCCTTGATGATCCAGACTTTCCAAGGCAACTTGATGAGGCACTGGCCGAATGGTACTCATAGCTGAAGAAGATCTCCCATTGGAAGGAGTTGGCAGACACCTTCCTAGCCCAGTGTAGTTTCAACTCACAAATAGAGCCAGATCGGTTCGACCTGCAGAGAATGGAGAAGAAGAGCGGTGAGACTTTCAGGGAATGCGCCCAGCGCTGGAAAGAAAAGGCGGCCCGGACACGCCCACCTCTAGACGAGAAAGAGATGATCAGGATCTTCATCAGTACCCTGAAGAACCCATACTTTGATCGGATAGTGAGTTTGCAATTTCAGTTCCTTGTGGACTTAATTCCAGTTGAAGAGAGAATCAAGGATGTGGCGAAGACAAAGGAGATAATGGACATGCTAGCCCTAATGGCATTAGTTGAGTAGATTGCAAAGAGGACCCTCTTGGAGAGAGACAAGGGAGAAGTTCAGATGATAGCCAAGAACGAAGGTAAATGGAGGAAGACTCTTCCATGTTATACCCACTTAAAGTCAGCCAAGGTCGATTCAGATAGCACAAGCTCCCAAGGTGTACAAGAATTGAATGACCTACTTGGACTACTCAAGGGTGCCGTATTTGAGAGAAGTCAATGGAGGAACCTGCAGCAGCTACATCATGATAGATGATGGTTCTTGGGAACATGTTGCCAAGCCCAAATCGACCAAGAGCGAGCTAAGATGTGGATCACTTTCTTGTGAAAGCTTCACACAACTGTATCCAAACTCTAGAGAGGTTTGCCTGATGTTGGGAATGCCACCCATGGAAGACAAAGCATAAGGAACCTTTAAGGTTTAATCAGGTTCCTACTAACCCTCCTATATCCATGTTGAATAGTTTGTTGCAATCTTGTACAAATCTTTCAAAATCTATACCTTTCCAAAAGTGTGCATAATAAATTCAAAATCACAAAAAGGTTTGTTTGAAATGCATACATCCATGAGAGGGACGAGTCAACCCCATAATTCCACTCACGGAAAATGAGGTGTCCAAGTAAAGACTGCTATCCACTACTGAGGAAAAGCGACATGTGTTCTCTGAACACCCACGCACAAAACACTCTTTCTCAAAACACTTTGCACATAATTCCCATTTTTCACGACCAATGTTTGTGTGATCCTAAACCGGTAGGTGACTAAAAGTTCTAGCTTCACTGACCAATTGATTGGATATGAAATGATGGAGGCATTGTTTCTACTATCCAAACAGTTATACCGCTTGTGAACCCCACTGATCCAAAGAATATATTTTTAAAGAAAATTCACCTGGATTTATGAAATGACACTTAAACTCTCTAGGCTAAGAAGTTAGTACCCAGGATGACGGAAAAGGCCTCCGTTCAACTATCCTTCTGCTTGTAGAAAAATGCCACTTGCTAACCAAGTTGAGCCTTGTAAGAGTCTCATGCTAGGTAAAAGCGAACAAAGTGAGTAAATGGGATTTTCGAAGGAAACAAAGTCAATCAAGTGAATTCCCCAAAAAGAAAGGGGGAAAGAAGTCCAAAAACTGAAGAGAAAGTCAACCTAAGGAAAGCTAAACTCAGTGAATAGGAGAGTCTAGTGAAATGTTCAAATTGAGGACTAAGGTAGTGCTTAATGGAATGAAATTCAAACGAAGAGTAATCCTTGACTTTAGGAAAACCCCTCAAGTAATTTCAAAGCCAAAATTATCCTCCCATGAGCTTAGGAGAACCAAAGCCCTACATTACAGTCCTTTGAAAGTCCTTCCTAACTGGGAGCGACTACTTAGCGTAAGGAGCTTATGCCAAGGAAACATCATGAAGTAATTTTGAGCCTTATATCCTTCGTTTCAAACACCCTTTTAACCCCAAGGCCACGTTACAAGCCAACAAAGACCTCACTGATCGTTGGTGATCGGTTGGTCATATAGCAATGAACTTTTGGTCAAAAACTGGTAATGATGGAATCTAGAGCACGCACTTTCAAGAGGTCGCATCTCATAAAGGGCACCGTCCACTTTGCACCACGGCCTTCGGGCCTAACAAGAATGACTTCAATATTTGAAGCTTCACTCCAATTCAAAAGAAATAAAAGAAGAAAGAGCTTACTCAGAAAGCTCACAGGATAATGCCAAACAGATCAACCCGAGGGATCACGCTTTCCATTCTCGGTAAGGGATGGTTGTTGAGCAGAGGCACCCATTAACTATAAAGGAAACAAGGCTTTGCCTAGCCTCTCTCAGACGATGCATGCATTCAAAAGAATTTTCAAAAGATTATACTCTTTAATGATTTTTCAAGAATAAAAAGATTTGAAAAATGATTTTCTAAAAAACAGTCCTCGAAATCTTGAACGAGGAAAAAAAAAATTTAAGAGGGATTTGTGCAGAATTGCAACAACCTATGAAATTCACTTCACCCTCTGAACCACCAGTCAAGCCACTAACCCAAAAACCCTGAAAGATGTTGAGCACTTTCTCCCTAGACTCCTTTCAAACAGCATGCCTTGACCAGAAAATGCCCAAACACAATCCCATACACTGGCTTTGGTCGAATGTTGTCCATAGAAAATGAAGGCCAGGCCCCAGTCTTAACTTTGATACTGGGGCAATTTTTCCTTCTTGGTTCTAACAAACTGCAAGTGGTATCCAAAAGTTTTAGAAAGTGGAAAGAGAATCTCTCATCATAGACACACTCAGCAAACGTGGAGTTCAATGCTGAGGCAGATTTCTAGGCCACTGAAAACCTGCATCATCTAGGCGAATGGACACCTTTTGCAGAACCTCCCAAATCGGTGACAGTATCGAAGTCCGGGAATAGGGGATTCTGAATAGCAATCCGAGAAAGGTTTCAGAAAGAGAAATGAGACCCGAATTAGAGAAAACGTGAGAAAGACCTTTGATTTGTCCATGGGTCGCACCATTGATCTTGTTATACCACACTGGGGCAATTTTTCCACGAGCAAAAAAATTTAGAAGACAAACCAGAAATCAAGGAAGTGCTACCACCATCAAGAATTAGTTGAAAGAGCTGAAGGTTCGACCAAGCGGATTGAAGATTAGGGAAATGTTGTTCGACCAAAAGATCAAGAGCATGTCATAGGACAAACCGACCAGATGAGCTAATGACCAAGAGCGTGGCGTCAGCACAGAGAAAACCGGAAAAGTCAAGAAGCATCCAAGGAGTGTCTCATGATTAAATTTGACAACACACTAGGGCAAATTTTTCGAAAGGGGTTTTGAAAAATTTTGAAGGAGAAGCGGCTCAACACTCGGGTGGTTGTCTCGATCTAGGGCAAAGGGAACAGAAGCGAAAATTTGGATTCTACATCAACGCGTGTGATTCCATACTAGGGCAAATTTTTCAGTAAACTAAAAAATTGTGAAGAAGAGCTGGTTCGAGACTTTGGTAGTCAGTTTGGACCAAACCAAGAAGTATATGCATGAAGAGTTTGGAAACTCATACTGATCAAGATAATGTCATACTGGGGCAAAATTTTTCCATCTTTGAGAAGCTAGAAAAATTTGTTTCGATATTCCATATTGGGGCAAAATTTTTCCATCTTCGTAAAGTTGGAAAAATTTGTGGTGACATCATATGCTAGGGCAATTTTTCTGTGTTTGGAAAAAATTATAAGACCCAAATATTTGTAGAACTAGGCCCCATGGAGGAGTAAGAACCAGGATTTGCTGAAATAGGCCTCGCAAGGAGTAAGACCCGATGACAACGAAATGGGCCTTATGAGTGAGTAAGACCCAATGATGATAGAAATGGGCCTCTTGGATGTATAAGACCCAACCCTTTGATGTTTTTAATCCGCAGCTAACCTACGAGATAGCTAAGCCTAAAGTATGGGATGCGAGTGCATTCCGACCCAACAGACAGAGCAACAACCACCTCAATGGAGCTCGCATGACGTCTAAAGCACACAGAGCGAAAGTCCCTCAGGAATGGACCACATGGAATGCCACCATCGGCAACAAACCCAAGAAGAGGGAACTAAATTCACATGACCCCAAATCTACCTCAGGTCTTTCTTAAGACCCGATCCTCAATGTTCATGCATTCACAAGACTCAAAGGCGGGAGAAGCAGCGTCACCACTGCTACGCCAATGAGACATCTACAAAGGAAAGCAACAACAAGCCATCCAAGAGCCAGATAAGCCAGGTAAACTTCATACTCAAAACTTAATGATAGAAAAAGACAATCAAACAACCAATTTTTCCCCGACTGTTTGGATAAATTTCCAAACCGGGTCTGATTACCCAATTGAGATTTGGGCAAGTACCAAATTCCAATTTTTCCCCGACCATTTGGATGAATTTTCAAACCGGGTCTGATTACCCAATTGCGATTTGACAAGTGTCAAATCCCAATTTTTCCCCAACCATTTGGATGAATTTCCAGACTGGGTCTGATTACCCAATTGAGCTTTGACAAGTGTCAAATCCCAATTTTTCCCCTACCGTTTGGATGAATTTCCAGACCGAGTCTGATTACCCAATTGAGCTTTTCCCCGACCGTTTGGATGAATTTACAAACCGGGTCTGATTACCCAATTGAGCTTTGACAAGTGTCAAATCTCAATTTTTCCTCGACCATTTGGATGAATTTCCAAACCGAGTCTAATTACCCAATTGAGATTTGACAAGTGTCAAATCCCAATTTTTCCCCGACTGTTTGGATGAATTTCCAAACCGGGTCTGATTACTTAATTATAATTCGACTAAGTGTCAAATCACAATTTTTCCCTGACCGTTTGGATGAATTTCCAAACAGGGTTTGATTACCTAATTACAATTCGACTAAATGTCAAATCACAATTTTTCCCCGACCGTTTGGATGAATTTCCAAACCAAGTCAGATTTGTCTATTTCCCGGGATTCCTTGGAACCCCGAACCCAACTAAAGTATTTCCTAAAGTTTGTGTAAATCCCAGCTTTAGCCTATAATTTCTGAATTCCCACCTCGAGCTCAATTAGAGTATTTCCTAAAGTTTGTGTAAATCCCAGCTTTAGCCTATACCTTTCAAATCCCCAAGTATTTCCTAAAGTTTGTGTAAATCCTAGCTTTAGCCTATACTTTCCGAATTCCCACCTTGAGCTCAATTAGAG
>BKZX01025811.1:14084-43779 GCA_014362285.1 Fagus crenata | reverse complement strand
TAAAAGTGTTTATGGTGGTTTCTCTATGGTGAGAATTTAGAGGTTTTGGATTCCAAATGTTAATAGTGATTGGATTTAATTTTCCATATCAATTAGTGTATTTGGGTTAGTTGAGGTTCTAGATGATTTTGGCTTGATAGACTTGCTCATGTCTTTTATAGGTTCTATTTAATCTCCTAGGAGCATTGGAGATTAGAATTTTGAGCTGGTTGCAGGTAAGTAGCTTCTTAATGGGATTTTTAAAAAAATAATCATCATTGCATATGAGATTTATTTTAAGGTTATAAACACATTTTGGAAATTATTGTGAAATTATACTTTTCCTAAGGGGTTTTGTGTTTAAACCTTAGTATTTAATTATTTATGAGATAATGCATCATATTTGATATTGCATTTGGGGAAATGCATGATTTGCTAGATTGGAAATTTTATAAGCATCTCTCATTAATCCTTGAGGAGTTATTTGATAAAGTTATTGTATTGTTGTGATTTCTAAAGATGCTTTATCATTGATGTTGTTGTTTGAGATATGTTTTGGAAACTTTTAAAGGTTGGGAATTATTTGGATAAATGACAAGCTTTGTGAATACTTTGAATGTTGAAAAGACTGTATTTTTATTATGTTAACCTGTGAGCTATTTTGGTTGTTTTACTCTTGTGCCGTGACAATTGTGATTATATGATGATTACCCAGCTGGATGCCGTTTACTTGTGGGCCTAACGAAGCCCCTGGTAGAATCACAACTACCTGTGGGCCTAACGAAGCTCCTGGTAGGAACACAACTTACCTGTGGGCCTAACGAAGCTCCTGGTAGTAATACAACTTACCTGTGGGCCTAACGAAACTCCTGGTAGAAGCCAAGTTATGAGGTCTTTTATCTGTGGGCCTAACGAAGCTCTTGGTAGAAGCCTAGTTGTGTGGTCTTTTACTTGTGGGCCTAACGAAGCTCCTAGTAGAAGCCTTGTCACGTGGCCTTGGGTATTTGTTTGTGGTTTTATGCTTTTGAAATGTATTGAAAAATTATATGGCTCATATGGTGTATTATGTTGTTTCAGTATTCATATCTTGAAAAGCTTGGTGTTGCATTATTCTTTCTAAATATTTCAGATTATTGCAAGGAAGATGATTTTGAGAGAATTTGTATAAAAGTTTCCAAATATACGTTATGTTTTGTAACATGCTTTAGTATCAATAAACTTGTATTTCCCCTAACCCTATTATTTATCTACTTATTGGGCTTTAGCTCATTCCTTTCAATTATGATTTTTACAGAGTAGGCAGAGACTCAGCAAGCTAAAATTTTTGTGGGTTTGCAGTAGTTAGACAACTACTCTGTGGAGGCTGGATTTTTTTGGTAGTTCAACCTTAGGTGTGTTAGACCCAGAGTTGTTGCTGGGGTTGCACATCCTAAGAGATATTTTGTGTAGGAATACTGAAATGTAATTATATGTAATTATGTACAAACCTCCATTCTTTTGTGGCCAATGGTCAATGTAAGAGTTATACAGCTCTAACATTATTTTGAGGACGTATATATATGTAAATGGCTTAATGTATGAACTTATGGATTAGTGGATTAGAACTTTTGATAATAGACTTTTGATAGTCTAAGTTGACATACAGTTATGAAATGGTTGAGAAAAATATACAGGTGTTTGGGTTGTAGTTTTCTCATGCACCAAGCCTCGTTGGGTTTGGGGCGTGACAATTAAAGTAGGACCCCAAATGCACACGTGCACGCATATCCTATTTCACAGTTGGACATCATATGGCAATTGAATGACTTCAATGTCTTTCACATAGCATTTGAAAATTTTGGCAACAAATCATTCATTACAATGAGACCATTAAACAAAATGGATATGGGAACCATCGCCACTGGTGGTGTGAGCTTAATTTTACGATTTCTTGAAGTGATTTTTTCTCTTCAAATCTTTAATTTTACTATCATTGTTGGCGATAGAATTTTGCCCCTAAAAAATCTAGATTGGGTTATACAAAACACTGACGAAGCTATATGATTTCCGTGGACATTCTATGTTTTCCTCTTTAAGTGGGAGTCCAGTATTTAGGCGGATGACTTAAGAAGCAAAGGCTTGGCAACCTATAATTCATAAAATTGATTTAGCTTTGTTGATGAGATTTGGAGGTGATACCTTGAATCATATTTGTTATCAAGGGCTTATTCTGATGTAAATGTGGATTTCTTTTTGCTGAGACCATTTTATTTAATTGTGTGGGAAGGCTTGTCTGTTCTGTCTATGGAAACAGGTTATTGAAGATATTCATATTTAAGTAGTTTGTCCTGATATTTTTGAAAATTTGGTGCTTATTAACTCTGTCCATATTGGTATATCTAATGACTCAATAAAACATATTCTAATGATGACATCTTTTAAAGAATTACAAAGCTGCTCAAAGGGAAAATCCATTTGTTTTCTTGCATCTGTTCTTTGAAAGGATTCTTGATTGCTTTTTATGGTGAAATTTTTATGTTTGATTCTTTATATAATAGATCACTGTGCAACATGAAGTCAGTATGGTTAGCGATAAGATGCAATCTTTATTGTTTGTGCTTTTTTTGTGAATGTCTTTCATGTTTTCACCTGTCATTAGTTTGTTCAATGGAATTGAAATTTCAATGTTTTTCACATATTCCTTAATTTAGCCTTTAACCCTACACTTGCTGCTTACATTACTAATTCAGGTTCATGTGGAGAGGGGTGTTGATGATCCAAAAAGTGCAACTCAACAATACTTTTGGCGAACCTATTATGGGGGGACTGGCCCTCAAGTGTACAGATCACTAGCTTGTTTTTCTTCACCACCCCACCAAAAATGAAGGAAACAAAGAAACACTATAGGATTCAAAGATATACAGTGAGTCTTTTACTACTTTCTCACCTTTCTGGGCTCTATCTCCCTTTTTTTTTTCTTTTTGTTTGTTTGTGGCCATTTAGCCTGAAGTATACGTAGAGTTTGAGAGGGTTTTTTTTCCCCCAATCTATGATTCAGCTTGGAGTGAGTTTGTTTTTCTTTGTTTCGTTTCTCATTTTTACTTTGTTGAGTGGATGAGTGCTTGCATAGTAGAAGGGGGTGATTTTGTGTGTAAATTTGATTATTTTGATCAAGATGATGGTTGATATCAATTAGTCAACATGATGAATTTGTACATTCAAACAAATGTAATGATTTTTACAACTAAATTCAACTTTTTTGGTGATTTTACTCAGCTTGCTCTTACTACATAACAATTTAATTTCAACATTACTTTCATAGGCATGTAAATCACATAAAATGCTTTAAAGGGGGATGGCATCTTGTTCCCTGAATTTGTTATCATTCGCTTCATCATATGACAGTGGCCTGTGGTATGTTATACATTTGGTTCTAATACAAATTGGTTGAACACTGTCATTCAAAAACATTCAGCAAGCTCATCTGTTGTATTCTATACCAAAGGTGCTAGAGGTTAGTAGACCAGAATTTTGCATTCCTTTCACTATCTTGCATCTTCACCTTGGCTCAGTAATACAATGGCTTTAAAATTTTGCTTTGTGAGAGTTGTCATTACAAGGTACAAGACTAGATGGCCATGCTAGTTGCTCATTGCTAAGACCTTGTATTATCAATATGCCAAAACTGGTACAAGTTGGCCTTGAACCTTTTAATCATTTCTGGGTTCATAGATATGTCAAATGGCCGGATAATGAAGCAAATGTGATGTATTAGTAACTCATGAAATCCTCACAACCAATGAGGGACTGCCACATCACCTTTATTTTATTTATTTATTTTTTTTTTTTTACTTATCTCAAAGGAAAATTTTCTCTTCAATTTTGTTAAAAAAATTAAACCCCAACTAAATTGATTTTAAGCCTTATTAATTCAAGTTGGATTAATTAATTAAATTCATATAAAAACAATCAATCACAAATGTTTTGTAAAATCATGTTTGTTATATAGGTGATGTGCACCCATCGCAATCTCTCTTCTGCAGTTATAAATTCTTGTTAGTGAATTAAGAGAAGATGAAAATGGTAATTAATGGAAGAATATGTTGCATACTATTTTCCAAAAAGAAATCTTGAGCGGTAACATGCGAGAGATTTTTATGTTGAGTAACAAGGTCTCATAGTGCAGCTGTTTTTAGGCCATGGCAGTCCATCTGAAGATTAAGAAGTTGAACATTATGATAAAAAGATGTTTTAATCAATTTTCTTCGGAAAAAAGATAACCAGAAAAAAATAAATAAAATAAAAAATTGTTTAGGTGCACTACTACTGTAACAACATATTCAAAAGACATTAAATTTGGAAAAAGAATAAAATGAAAACCAACTCCAATAGGAATTTCAAGTAATCTGAAGGTTGACACAATATCATATCGAAATTTTCCTGTTTTTTTAAAACACATGAGAAAGATATATGTAAGAGTAGACCTGAAGTAAAGGATAGAATCAAGACTTTAGACTTAACAATCAAACAAGGTTAATATCATAACTCAAACCATGTAACAAACCAGTTTTAAAGCTTCACTATCTCAACACAAAGCCTAATTTTATATAAATGTACAAATTAAATTACCTCATATTGCAACAACAAATGGAGAACATATATTTGGTACTTTCGGATACATGGTAAACAAGTGTTGGTTGGATCAACAAAAACAACTACAGCGTATGATAACATTAGGCACCCAACCATTACATAAGCAGTGATAGCAAGTCCAATAGATTTTGCTAGCACTACATGCATGCCAGAAACAAATGCTAATGCCATCCCTATAATGGAGATGTATGTGCATAATGCAGCCACCTTCATGTATCGAATTTGGTGCATGTATTTTCCAGAGAGGGACAATTGAAGATAAACCGACATAACTGAAAATAAGAAGGCAATGGTGTCAAAAATGACAAATGCCTTGAAAGCTACTTTTGCGGTTAAATTTGCGAGTCCTTGGTCAGGTCCGTCACTTTTATAGCCACCAGGCATTGTGAAGGCTGCTGCAAAGGTGACAGTGGCAACCAGCATTGCTACCAGCAAGTTGGTTTCAAGTGTGTTTCTCTTTTCAAAATCAGGCTTCTCTGCATTATCCATGCCTTTTGTGTTGAGTGAGCTAGATGACCTCGCGTCTACTGGTGGTTGCTTTAGATTGCTTGTGCTGATCCACTGTTGCACCCCTTGGATTCCCATGTAGCCTTTAAGTAGATAACAAACTCTTTCAGCTCCGAAACCCCACTGAACATAGATTATTTCATCGATAAGCAATGGTTCTCACCAAAATAATTGCATTCAATTTTTTGACAAATAGTGTTAAATAGGATATGTTTTACGTCTATAGATAATGTTGTAGAAACTGTTTTCGCTAGGATACAATTTCTTAATTTGTTGAGGTTGGAATTTTCTCCTTACATGTGGTTTTTGAAATGACAACTGACTCATTTTGTTCTAAAAAGTGACAATTTACCACTTGTGTTTTTCTAATATTTGGGCTCAAAATTGACACTTTACTACATGTTATTTTCTAATATCTGGTGCATATATTTATCTGACATATGGGCATTGGGTGGGTTACCAAGGTTGACGAAAAACACATGTAGAAGAAGTGTTACTTTTGAAATCATAGGTAGATAAAATGAACTCGTTTCAAATCACATGTAGATAAAATATAATTATTCTTAATTTTAATGTACTTCTAATAAATCACATTTTTCCCATGAGTGTATTATGTTGTAGAATTTATAATACTTACATTGAGTTACATAGTGCGAGCATTACCTGTACGATTCAATTTTTATTAAAACAAAAAAATTATGCTTTATTATTAAAATAATTTAAAGTACCTTTCTTTCGTTGCTTCCGTAAAAAATGTCGTAGGCAGTCACGTTCTCCTTGTTTGTGGCTCCGATATCCACTCTTTCATCGCGTGCAAGCATGTGCATAATTCTATAATCTTTGCAAATGATAGACATATGCAAAGGGGTGTTTCCATCCTTGTCGGGTTCATTTGTGAGGCACTTAAGCCCTGGTGTCTTCAATATGTACTTGACAACGTTTTCATGTCCTCCTAAAATTGCAAGATGAAGAGCTGTTTGGCCTTTGTGATTTGTTAGATCACAAATGTCAGGACATGATTGTCTCATCTCTTCAATTGAATTGATTTCACCGTAGTATGCTGCAATGTGCAGAGCGGATTCTCCATCGTTGTCTAAGACATAAGCAACAAAACTATCATGCTTCAAAAACAGTCGAACTAATTCAGCCGATCTGAAATAAGCAGCATAGTGAAGTGGAGTCCATCCAAGATTGTCACGTTCCCTGATTATATTCGGCTTCTTCTCCAGAAGAATTTCCATTAACTCTTCAAAATTAGAAACAAATGATTAAAGACAAAAAGAAAGAAAAAGGATATGAGCTCCAATATATATATTCAAATTAATAACCTGAAAATAAGAAAAAGAGGTAAAATGATTACTTTGAATTTGATAATAGCTTTTAGAATAATACACCGCTGCGTGCAATGCTGTTATGCCATTGGGGCCAACATGAGATGATGAAGACGGAGAAGCATTTAAGATCAGCTTAGCTATGCTTGTTAAACCTTTGGAAGTGGCAAGGTAAAGCGGTGACTCATCAGCATTGTTGGTAAGATTAGACAACTCCGGATCAGCTTCAATCAACAGCTTCACCGATTGGTAGTGACCATTTCGAGTAGCACAATGTAACGCGGTATCCTTGTCCACATTCACAGTTCAAAGGAGCTCCTTCTTGTTATGACTTTCATCAACATGTCCACTTTCAACATCTACTTGAAGTGTCTGTGCGTGAGAGATAAAAACACCGACTATTTCAGAGCACCCAACTCTCGCAGCAACGTGCGAGGGAGTGTCATCCTTGGAGTTTACTTGTTGGAAAAGTAATGGGCACCGATGGGTCACTGCTTGCACGAACTCTGACTGGTGGAATTCAGCTGCAACATGAAGAACAGTGTTCTTCTTTGGTGTAACTTGGCAAAGGATGTTTGAATTATCGTCCTCATTCAAGCTTTCCAAGAAATGCAAGTTCCCAGTCATTGCAGCCTTAAAGAGTTTCGGATCCATAGTAATTGTGGCCTCTCTCTCTCTTCCAATTTGCTTGTCATTGGAGTTAACTATAATAACCATATTTATATTAGCAATAATACTTGCATAGTAACATGAATTATTATGTGAAGAGTACTTGCATAGTAACATGAATTATTATGTGAATGGTACTCTTGAATCATGATTTCAGTTATATAAGATATATAAGAAATTCTTGAATTCTATAAGAATTCTCTCTGATATGGATGATCTCTTTATAAGAAAGTTCTTAGAAAGAGTTTCTCTTCTTTTCTGTTCTTCATTTCTCTTGCTCTATCTCTTTCATTTTACAACACGTTATCAATACGAAACTTTAATCAAATCTTAAGAAATGAGTTGTTCTCACTTTGTCTCTAACCTACTGTAAGTTTTATTCTTAAGAATTGATAATTTTATTACCTTACTTATATGTTATCATATTGATCTATTGCGAACAATTTTTAATGTTTGCTAATAGATTTTATGTTAAAAAATATTATATCTAATGATATTATCAAATATGGTCAATTATAAATTATGCAAACATAGCCAAATATACACACAATTACAGGTTTGAGAACCAAGTTTTATCTTTTAAAACTAAGGTAAATAAACACACCTTTCTTATTACATTTTTTTTTTCATTGTGTCATTCTTTTATATCACCCACAAGTGATTTTAGAAAAACAAATAAAGCAAGAAGAAAAAGATGCCTTTGTTGACTGTTGCCGTTGGTGTGGGTCAGTTTTATTTTATTTTATTCCTTTTTGACAGCCATGCATAATGCTTTGGTTATATCCATTAGTAGATTTTTGGCTTGTTGTTCACGCAGACTACCTCAAAAAATAAAAAAGAAAAAAGAAAAAGAAAAAGGAGTTGTATTATGAATGATTGCAGCTGATGAACGATTCCTGTCGATAAGCAAAATTATAAAAGTGCAAGTGAATACAGTTTTATACTTGATACACTTAAAGTTATAAAATTTTAAAAGGTGTAAGTGAGTAAAATTTTACCGTTTCTAAATAAGCTTATAATTAAAATTATATGAGGAAAAATCTTTAAAGAAGACATATTAGAAAAGGAAATATGAAAAGTACTATCTCAAACTTGTATGTAGAGTCCCTGTGTTTAACTTTGATTAGTAACAAACCAACAAAAGTATATATATATAAATATATATGTTTATTATATTTACGAAAGTGGGAGACAATGGTCCCACAGTTAAAAGTTGTTTGTATTTATTTAAACTTTCAGTAGGTGATAAAAGAAAAACTTTCACCAAAAAAAGAAAAAAAAAAAAAAAAAAAAACGAAATATGCACTGATATTTGAAAAAGTTGGTGGCAGCCTAGGAAGTGCCCCACTTATTTTATTTAATAATTTTATTAGACGAGTAGTGCAATGCAGTTTTCAATCTTTAGTATATTATTTGCTTATGTGTCTTTGATGTCAATTTGCCAGAAAATTCTTCCTCACTTTATTTATATATTGAGCTTATTTTTACAACTAAAAATCATATATTATATATCATCTCTTAAAATTCCGCCTGAAGTAACAATATCAAGAACGTAAGTTCAAGAAGAACTCTGAATTAATATTGCCTTCCATTGGTTAATAAAATTTTACTGAAAATCCACAAGTTCTATCCGACCAATTATATACCATTCCCTAAAGTGAATGAAACCTCATTTGATAATTAAAGGGTCGTGGATATAGAAGTGATATGAACAAAATCAAGAAGGATGTACTCAAATATTCTCTCAAAAGTGATATTACACCTTACCACTTGAAGTGAAATTATTAATAATAAATTTTGTTGATCCAGAAGATCAGACTGATCCAGAAGATTATATGAGTTATTTTGATATCTTAAATAAAATGGATATCACTCATTTGATTTCCTTTAGTATACAAATGAATAATTAATAATTTGGTTGAATATCCATACCAATTAACATATTCTTCTTAATCATATTTTGTTATGTTTAAAGAATCTCATTGAATTGCATATATTGAGATTTAATACCATCTTCTTAAAGATTATGTGCAAAAGATGGGCATGTTGTACTTAAATTTGTTAAGTACATCAATGGGTTGACATACTCATGAAACTTCACCAAGAGAATCATCCTTATACATTTCATAGAGAACTCGGTATGAGTAAAGTAATACGATTAAATTAATTATCTTAGAAAAGATTTTATGTTTATCCATTTAATTTTGAACATTAGATTGTATGCCCAGTTATATGTATGTATGTGTGTATGTCCATGCATGAATGGTGAAATAAGCTCATAATTAACAAACATAATTTTATTAGAAAAAGAGGCCACTACATTTTTTTAGGGAATTGGGCGAGAAGCCAATTCTTTCACCTCAACCAGTAGCCTCTCGTACTGCTTTTGAAGCTCGGTTGTGGTCTTACTCTATTCTGTGGACCGTGCTACTAAATCATTAGTATAAGAATCCACGAGATTCTTTAGCCCTTTATTTTCCTCTTTAAGCTCCCCTAGTTTCCTCTTGTGTTTTTGAGCAACCGCTGCAATTGGTAACTTGGGAGCGTAGCACTCGAACTTCATGATTTCTAACACGTAAATGTCATCCCATGTTAGAAATAGAGGCAACACACTGAATAGTGAGTGCCATTGAATCATTAATGGTTTGAGGATCTGTCCTACCAGCCAATACTCTTCCATCCTCCAGAGTGAGGAGACCTGCAGCTACTGCCATTACAATTGTACCACTTAGCATCACAGAATCAATTACCGTGATAGGGCTGTTCGGGGATAGGAAGTATGGACGTCAGACCTCTGGCACTGTGCTAGGCACAGCATTTAGATTAATTGCATTATGGTTGTTTTGAGAAGAAGAGGAAGCCATCCTAGAAAATCTAATGAGAGATTAAGATAAAAGTTTGAAAATGATGATTGAAGTTCATCGAAAACCAGAGTGTGATAAATAAACTTCAAATTTTTGAAAGAAACGAAAACAGCCTATATGATTACCTGTTATCCGATTCCCGAGACACCTTTTCCTCAAATTTTAACGATTGTTGAAATACGAGATTTAACGTATATGGAAAAGTCACTGACTCAAGACTCGATGCGTCGACAAGATCTTCTTTTTGAAAAAGAAGCTATCATTTTTCAAACTTCTTGAATCATTGGTGTCTCTAGCGTGTGTGATTGGATAAGCCAGACACGTAACGCCTTCTGATCCGTTCATTCACCCACATGTCAATCCTATAAATTTGCTTCTCTTCTCCGTTGCATATCGCACCTCTCAAATCTTACTCTCTCATCAATTCTTTTGATTATACTTTAAAATGATGCAGCATCACAAACAGATTCATAAAATCAACAATTTAATGTTCTCAGACAGAAGCAAGATTATTTTTTATCAAATTCCTATGAAGCAAGATTATCTTTGATCATGCTTCTTAGGTGAAGTATCTTTCTCATCCTACAAGTCAATGGAAAGAATTCTGGTATACACTCTTAATACTCCAGCGACTTTGTATAACAGAAGAGAGAGAGTTACTTGTATATGGGTGTTCACCCATATCCTTTCCTGATTGCTTAATTAATCTGTACTTCAGGAACATGGCAAGGGACATCATATCTCAAATTGATCTAATTTCCTTGTTGAAATAATGGTAATGATTGTATATTGACAATGTGTTTACATGCTTTGAATTTATGTACTTGGTTGATTATATTTTGATATGAATTTCATTATATACAATCATGATAATTTTGAAATAGTCTTCACACCATTATGGGGAGAGAATTCGTTGCTAGAAACATGACAAAACTATCTTATCTTTATTCTTACATAAATCAATGTGAACTGTAAGTTCAAAGAATTATTTGTTTGTAAGGTATTGCAAACCAATTATTACATGTATTCACTGACAATAAGAAAATTTGAAATCCTATTTTCTAGTTGCTAATACCCCAATAGGGATTGAATTCCCTGAATGTAAAATAATTGATATAGCAGTAAGTGTATCTAAGACACACTTGGGGCGTGAAAGATTTGTTAGTGCTAAAGATAAGATTTTCCAGAAGAGGAAAACACAAGAAAAGCAAGTCGCAGCCCATGAAGAGGCTATACTCATGAAATAGGCAATAAGATAATTAATCTATCCAAAATTGTGCACAATATCTCCTGAATATAAACCTCAAGAAGAGAAAACTCCTGAAGAGTTATCCCCTGAAGTGGAATCTCCTAAAGATAAATAGGTACCTGAAATTTCGAGGTTTCGGTATATTATTTAAATAAGAGATATACAAGATAGAAATAAATTCGTTGTCGATAATATATTTGCTTTTAACATTACCCGAAGTAATAATGGTGAATTTGAACCACAAACCGTCGAAAAATATCGACGTAGAAATTATTGGCCAATGTGGAATTCAAATAGAGCTAAACTCATGAGTAAAATATGAAATATTTGGACCTGTAGTCCATACACCTAAAGGTGTAATGCCTGTTTAAATACATGTGGGTATTTGTATTATGAATTGCAAAGTACGACTTATGTAATAAGGTTTCTTGAGGAAATCTAGTATAATTATAAAGAAATATATGCTCCTGTAATTGATACAATTTCATTCCGAATTTTGATTAAATTGGTAAATTGGATATGCGCATATCTATATGAATTATTGAACATCCCTGAAGGATTTAAAATGCCTGAAGCATATAATCTGGGTGCATGTAGTACAGTTGTCTTAACAAATACTTTTAAGAAGGATTTAAGAAGAATCCATATTTATCCATGCGTTAAAGAATGAGAATCCCGATTTGCTACTATTGCAGTATATGTTGTGGAAACTCCTGAAAAGTTCACAAAACCACCAATTATTTAAGGAATGAGTTTGAGGTGGAAAATCTGTGTAAAACAAAATTTTGTCTTGACTTGTTAGTTGAACACTTTCCAAATGAAATTCTTGTTCACCAGTCAATATACACAGAGGAAGTTCTAAAGCACATTCATATGAATAAAACTTATCCTTTGAATACTTCATGGTTGATTGGTCACTTGATGTTAAGAATGACCATTTTCGCTCTCAAGAAGAGGATGAAGAAATTCTTGGTCTTGAAGTACCATATATTAGTGCAATTGATACTCTGATGTATTTTGCAAATTGCACTTGAACTTATAAATTAAATCCACAGTTAATGGGAAATATAGAAGTATGATATATTTCTAATCCATACCAATGACGATCAGAAACAGAATACTATTCACTTGTGACAACACTGCTATTGCATAAAGATTTATCAAGCGAACAAAGATGTAACAATTCATGAAGCAAACACATCTCACCAATTTTTTTTTTATACATATAAGCTCCAAAAGAGCGGTGATATTGATGTTAAGCAGATAAGATCAAGTGACAACTTAGACAACTCAAACATTCTAGAATATTGTTCATAATATTGGCATGCGTAGACATATGGATCTTTTCTTTGATAATTGAAGATCTATGTACTCATGAGGGAGAATAAATACTCTGAAGGATATGTGCTGATTGTACTCTTTTTCCTTCGCTAAGGTTTTTTCCCATTGGGTTTTTCTTTGCTAGGTTTTAATGAGACAATCCAAAGGCACTTAAAGGTTCACAAGAATACTATACTCTTTTTCCTTCGCCACTGGTTTTTATCCCATTGGGTTTTTCCTTGGCAAGGTTTTAACGAGACTTATTCTTTGTGAGCGGTCATCAAAGGGAGAGTGTTATTAAGTGTCGATAGTCAACAGAATACACTGTGCAAATAGTAATTGCGTAGTAACATGAATTATTATGTGAATAGTACTTGCATAGTAACATGAACTAGTCGCAAACCCGTGCGATGCATGAGAATGTACTAAACATGAGATCTAAAGAAGTATCACTAAGTCAAATTAGTTAGGAAGAAGAAAGTAGCTTTAGGGAGAAAAAAGTATATGCACAATTATCATAGCATGTCATCCAAATATATTATTTATTACAACCTATTAGGCTTTACAATTAGAATCAATTGCAAATTGACTACAAATTTGTGTAACATAATCATTCAGTGTTGTCGGAAGTCTTGTTCCATAGACTTTCTTGGGTAAAGCTTGCAAAAATATGCATCACCCTTGTAATTGAAACATTGGCCTTCCATTGGTAGGACCTTGGACCTATGAGACCAAATGGTGTGGCTCTATGATGTAGATTCAGAGATGTGGTCTACAAAGTTCTAGGAAAGCCAGCCCAAACACCTTAAATTTTATTTTTTTGATTAAAAAAGATCCATCATCTCATAAAACTAATCCAAATATGAGAGAGGAGTATACCAAAGAAAAAAAGAAGAGTGGAAATAATGTGACAATTTTTTAATATAATTACATAATTTCATAAGAGGTTTAGGAATTCTTCTGATTAGATAGAAAAGAATTTGGTAAATTTTCATATTTTCCAATCTTGCATTTGGCATGCTACCTTTTGTAGTACAAAGATTTTTTTCTTCTCATGGTCAATGATAGCAATATTTGTTGTCAAAAGATCTGTATAAATGAAAGTGAACACACTAAAGATAAAAAGAAAAACCCAATCTCTTAAGATTGAGTCTATTAATTCTTCTTTAGTTGGGAAGCAACAGCCGAAAATCTTGATTTAAGGCTCTAATTATAAAAAAAGAAGTGTTTCTACAAGCATGCCACCAACAAATCCAAGACTACCTCCAGCAGCATTCTGCAGAGAAAGATTTCCCATGATACCAAAAAAATCAAAATGTCTTTAGACGGTACCATGACAGGACTGTGATCAAATAATGCTCTGAATGCAGCATAATCAACCAAATAGCCGGTAACCATATCAACACAACATGTAAACATGTCTTAAAATCCATTCATATAGGAAACAAAAACCAAATTCAAATAATAAAGTGCAAAATGAGAGCTGTGAATAAAAGGACAGTTGAATACAAAAAATTGCAAAATTAGAGGGCATAACTCAACTGCAAGAATTAAAAAAAATAAAAATAAATAAATAAAAAGAGAGAGGTGGCCAAATTATCAGAGGGCAGAACTCAACTACAAGAAACAAAATTGTGGCCAAAGAAAGAGCAAAAGCATAATTCACCAGCTTTTTGAATTATAACAAAAATAAAATATTTAGTGATCCTTCAATGGAACAAAACCATTATTAAAAAATGTTAATAGTCAGTAGAATAATATCAATAATTATATTCAATACTTTCCAGTTTTGTCCCAATCACCTTACTGAGTATTTTTCATATTATTGGCCTTGAGTTTTTCATGATCATCATGGTATGAAGAGAACCCGAACTAATACAACAGTCTCAGTAATAAACCAGCCCAAAGTGCAACTCAACATGTTTTGCCAATAACAAAACAGGACAAGGAAGCTGCTCCATCAATCCAGAAGAACATTCTTTCTTTCTTTAACGTACACTATGACATAATGTTACCTAGAATTTGATCACACTCGCAAATGAAATGGGAACTAGGCCTGTAGTATGCATCTCAAACATGGAACAATGACAGTAGGCTTAACTTAGGTGTTGCTTGATGCACTGAAAACTTTTAGCAATGAAACTTTAAGAGCTAAATTATAAGCACTGGACTTCTAAAATTGAAAATTTAAATTTTGAATTCAATTATACTATTTGATAATTAAAATAGCTGAATTCTGAAAGCTAGATAATGCTCCTCTGCTAATTCGTATAGCTTTTTCAGCCTCACCTTTGATTCTTCACTATGAGATTAAAAAATGAATAAAAAATCCCAAATCAGTGAAACCCAATCAAACCCATTCGTTTCAAACATTTATTCAAACACTTTGAGGGATATCAAAAACCAAATAAAACAAAACCAAGTTTAATTGCTTTGATTGATTACTCTTTCTTTAGTTCAAGAACATTTCTTCTAATGCATGTGTTACATCAAATTCAAGAGTCACTATTACATCATATCTATCAATCAAATTTTAATCTAGTTAACGATAAGAAGAGCAAAGCATAAGAACCTATGCCATAAAAATGTAAAGAAGAAACAATATAAATAAAAACGTTTAGATCACACACAGAGAATAGAAAAAATTATACCTTCTAGATGCAAAGCCTTAGCTTAAGATATCTCTGAAATTAACCTTGCTTGCAGCTTCAAACAGAGCTGAAACACCAACATAGAAAACTTAAATAACTAAAATTTTCATGGGTCAAATAAAGGATTCTAGCTAGAGTCTTAAAAGGGTTCAACTTGTATCAGTATTAGTATTATAGTGCCTATCAATATATATGCCGCTTGCTAATTCAGAAGAGTTAAGAAAAGAATCGAGAGAGAGGTCAATAGACTTTCACCAATAAATCAATCAATGAACAAAGAAAGGTCCAGGTCTAGGTCCTATCTACCGCAAGACTTGTTGGAAGACATCCTCATAAGGCTTCTAGTGTAATCTACAAAAATTAAAACTTTCTTTCACATACTCCATAGAATAAAGACTACCAAGTAAATAAATCACAAAAGAATTCTTTTACAACTTAAACTGGAATAGACTGGAAAATAAAATTTAAAGCAACACAGAAAGTTAAAATAATTGTAATTTATATGGGTACAAAATCAATGATCTAGTGAAGGCCTTGAGAAGCTGTTATGGAAGAAAAATTTTATTCCAGACTTCCGATGCACCTGATAAAACACGGAAGTCTGGGGTTTCTAAGTTGGTCATTGTACTTTTTGGTTTTCATGCGTTTAGATATAGAAATAAGTTAATTACTATGGGTTCTGTTAAACATTTACATTTATCAGGAATTTCATCGAACATATGCTAGGCATTTTTAGACACAAAACAATGAAGGATATGGAAATCTATAACATGATGAAAAAAAAAGGAAAAAAAAAAAAAATTACATATCACATGTCTAAAAGAGATTTCATCAAACACATCACATGCAACAATAATAAAACAAAAGAAAAAAGTTGGCCCCCCAGTAGGATAACCTTAAAAAAAGTGAAAATTGAATACCGTTCAGATGACACTCACAAAAAGTGCACCCAAATAAGGGGTTTCAGACACAAACCATCACAAATCCACCCGGTAAATAAACAAAATCGTAAAAATGAAAAGAAATTAAAAAAAAAAATCACCTGGGCTTGTCATTGAGGCAGTGGGTATTGATGGGTTTAAATAGGAGATTGAGCAAAGAACAAAGTAATGGTGACTTGCAATCAATTGGGCAAATCAGAGCGGGAGATAAGGAGTTTGGGATCTGGATTTGATGGGTAAGGGGGAAAATATTTAAGAAAGGGAGGGGAGGAGTCGATCAAGAGAAACAAAAGAGAAGATGAGGAGGCTTGTCAGAGGGGATTGGAGAGTTTGAGAGACAAAGCTTCAGTTTTGAGGATTGGAGGTTTCAGAATTGGAGGAGGCCTGTGAGTGAGAATCCTTAAATAGAGGAAGGATGATATGGATTATTACTGTGGGTGTAGGGATTATGATGTGACAGTGTTTGGAAGAGGGAAAAAAAATTTCTCTCAGCTTCGAGTTTTAATTTATACTAGTCGTAAACCCCATGCGATGCACGGAAATTTATACCGATATTATAAAAAATAAAAATAAAAAACCTTTTCTCAAATAAATATAATATAAGACTACTTACTTCAATAATTTGTCCAAAACAATTTATCATTTTCATTTATAGCATAACTTTTCATTGCCTATTTGGATAGCCGCATGATATAGCTAAAATAGAAGTATACTTGATTACAAAATGGTACCTAGAGTAGCAACTCAATCAATCGCATTCTTATTGGCATAGTTAATGTGTGACTGATATTTTTCCCATAAAAATACATGCATAAAATAGAAATAAAAAGGCAAAATGGTAGTGTTTGCTAGCTTGCATCCTTAAACCAATAAAATACTCATATGTGTTCACCCGTCTTCTTTCACCATCTATCAACATCATCTACACTAAAAAAATAAGCATTAATTTTTTTAATTTTTTTTTTCTTACCAATGGAGACACCATCTTTACAGTAAGTTTGTGACTTTCACGATTTCAGTTTTGTCCACTCGATAAAAACCAACATCGAGCAAACCAAAAAATAAAAATGAAAGAAAGTAAAGAGAGTGAGATAGCGATCATTGACGTAGACGTCCGCAATTTTTTTTTTTAATTGATGATAGAAATACACACACAATTTCTACTCTCTTGCCCAAACGTTAGGGGTCTTCTATCTCGTCGTTGTCCTCTATGACTCTATCTCCTTGGTATGACATTTCTATATATAGGAAAAAATCAAGGTATTATAATACTGAGCTTGTTAAGGATAAAGTTGGTAATGCATGTCAACTTAGTAAATAAATTAAATTATTTTTTTTTTTTAAAAGTATCCTTACTTCATGTTCTTTAAAATTTCTGCACATGAAATTGTTTGATGTTATTAAAACCGATAGCTTATGTAGCAAATTGTATGCTTTGTAATTGTTGATAATTACTCTTGCTACACATGAACATTATCTCTTGCTAATAAGTATGAAGTTCATAAAGCATTTATTAAACATTGTAGAAGGATTCTAAATGAAAAAGGTTATACAATTAACAACATTAGAAGTAATAGAAATAGAGAATTTGATAATCAAGACATTGAGCAATATTGTGATCAAAATGGTGATAATCAATATTTTTGGGCCAAAGCTGTTAACACCACTTGCTATGCTATAAATAGAACCATCTTTAGAAACACTTTGGATAAAACTTCTTATGAACTATGGAATAATCGAAAACCAAATATTGGATATTTCAAAGTTTTCGGATGTAAGTGTTTTGTATTTAATGATAGAGATAACCTTGATAAAATCAAATGCTAAATCCGATAAAGGAATATTCATTGGTTATTCTTCAAATAGCAAAGCATATAGAGTGTTCAATAAGCGAACTATGGTTGTTGATGATATCATATTTGGTTCTACAAATGAAAACTTGTGCAAAGAATTCTCTAAGACCATGCTAGATGAATTTGAGATGAGCATGATGGGTGAGCTAAAATTCTCTCTCGAATTTCAAATCAAGCAAACTGAAGGAGGGATATTCTTAAATCAATCTAAGTATGTCATAGACTTATTAAAAAGATTTGGATTGGAAAATGCTAAAGCATATGGATCTCCCATGAGTCCTTCAACAAAGCTTGACAAAGATGAGAAAGGTAAACTGGTGGACGTTAAGCTATATCGAGGTATGATCGGTAATTTACTTTATTTAACAGCAAGTAGACCCGATATAATGTTTAGCGTATGTCTTTGTGCTAGGTTTCAATCTTGTCCTAAAGAATCACATTTAATTGCGGTCAAGTGCATATTTCGATATTTGCTTGAAACTTTATTTAGGATTATGGTATCCTAAAGTCAAATTTATTTGACTTAGTAAGCTACACGGATGCAGATTTTTCCGGTTGAAAAATTGATCGCAAAAGCACTAGTGGTGCTTATCACTTTCTAGGACACTCACTAGTATCATGGTTTAGTAAAAAGCAAAACTCTGTGGCCTTATCAACGGCGGAAGCCTAATATGTAGCTGCCGGTAGTTGTTGTGCTCAATCTCTATATATAACAACAACTAGAAGATTTTAAAATGTTAATTGATCATATTTCCATTAAGTTGTGATAACACAAGTGCCATAAGCTTAAGTAAAAATCCTATTCAACACTCTCGCACCAAGCACATTAAAATTAGATATCATTTCATAAGAGATCATGTGCAAAAAGAGGAGACGTTGAATTGAAATAGGTATAGCAAGATACGTTGACATCAAATAAGCCTGAATTTATTATACTTCCATTTGATTCAACTATGTTAAATCTATATATACCTTAAGAATTGAATATAAAATGAATTTATCCATATCATGTTTATAAATTTGTTCATTTTATATCTATCTAGTTATATTGTTTGAACATTAGATATTATATGCCTAGTCTTATGTATGTTTGCGTAGATGTTCTTGCATAATATGTGAAATAAAGCTCATCATTAAAACAAACTTGAGTTTATTAAAAGGAGAAGTCACAAAGGAAAAGCCACTACATTTCCCACTACATTTTTTTTTAGGGATTGGGCGAGAAGCTAATTCGTTCACTTCAACAAGTAGGTTCTCGTACTGCTTCTGAAGCTCAGCAGTGGTCTTGCTTTGCTTTGTGGACCGGGCTACTAAATCATTAGCATAAGAATCCATGAGTTTTTTCAGCATTTTATTTTCCTTCTTAAACTCCCCTACCTTCTTCTTGTTCTCCTTAAGCAACCTTTGCAGAATGATAACTTGGGAACGTAGTGCTCGATCTTCATGATTTCTAACATGCAGACGTCGTCCCATGTTAGAAATAGAGGCGGCACACTGAATTGTGAGTGCCATTAAGTCATTAATTATTTGAGGATATGTCCTCCCAATTAATACATTTCCATCCTCCGAAGTGCAAATACCCGTAGCTATTGCAGTTGTAGTTATACCATTTAGCATCATGGAATCAATTACCGAGACAGGACCATTTGGGGAAAGAAAGAAAGGACGCCAGACCTCTGGCATTTCACTAGGTGCATCATTCAGGTTAATTGTTTCTTGGGTGTTTAGAGAATAAGAGGAAGCCATCTTAGAAAATCTAATGAGAGATTAAGTTAAAAGCTTGAAAGTGATGAAGTTAATCGAAAACCAGAGAGCGTTAAATAAACTTCAGAATTTCTCTGTATAATTAAGCTTTCATCCAACTCCCAAGAGAAGTCTGTATGATTTAGCTGTCATCCGACTCCCGAGAGAAGCCTGTGTGATTAGATGTCATCCGACTCCTGAGGAAAGCCTGTGCGATTCTTTGTCATCCGAAGGTAATCAGTAGAAATAAGTAGACAATATATGGTAATCGAGGTAGAAATCACATGACATTTGACATAAACTTTATATATTCACATGGATGCAGAAATATTCACTGACATAATCTTAAAGAAATAATAACAAACATAACTTATTAGCATATAAGGTAAGTACTATGTGAACAAGCTCTTTAGGGGCAAAGGCCCATAATCTCAAGTTCTCAAAGATATAATAAAGGTATATCAGTATAGGTAAGAATAGTCCTCAAGTAAAGGAGAGAATCGAGACTTGACAAACAGAGTTTAGAATTTTCTAGAATATTCCAATAATATTCTAAGATCAACCTTGTAAATTTTTGTATCTATTTCTGTTTCTTTTAACATAAACAGACTATAATTTACTGCACTCATAACAAACCAGTATTAGAGCTTCTCTATCTCAACACAAAGCGTAATTTCATATATAGTAGTGAAATTCTGTAAATATACAAATTAAATTACTCCATAATGAAACAACAAATGGAGAACATATTTTCGGTACCAGTCGATGCATGACAACAAGTTGGCAGTTGGATCAAGAAAACTAACTAGAGTGTATGATAGCGCTAGGCACCCAGCCATTACATAAGCGGTGATAGCAAGTCCAATAGATTTTGCTAGCACTACATGCATGCCAAAAACAAATGCTAATACCATCCCTATAATGGCGATCCCTGTGCACATTGAAGCAAGATTCATGTATCGAATTTGGACCTTGTAGTTTTCAGAGCTGTCCAATTGAAGACCCACCGCAGTAACTGAAAACAAGAATGCAGTGGTGTCAAAAATGACAAATGCCTTGAAAGCTACTTTTGTAGTTAAATTTGCGAGTCCCTGGTCAGGTCCGTCGCTTTTATAGCCACCAGGCATTGTGCAGCCTGCTGCAAAGGTGACAGTGGCAACCAACATTGCTACCAGCAAATTGGTTTCAAGTGCATTTCTCTTTCCAAAATCAGGCTCCTCTGCAATATTATCCATGCTTTCTGTGTTGAGTGAGCTAGATGACCTCACCTCCAATATTGGTGGTTGCTTTAGTTCGCTTGCGTTAATCCATAGTCGCACCCCTTGGCTTCCAATGTAGTTTTTAAGGAGATAACGAGCCTTTTCAACAGCGAAACCCCTCTGAACAATGGTTCTCACAAAAAACAAAAAAGATGAGAAAATTACATTATAAACTCTATAGTCTCAAAAGTAACAATTAAAACCCTATAGTTTCAAAAGTAATAAATTAAACAATGATGCTTCAAAAAGTAACAAATTAAACTCTTATTTTCCTTATATGAGTTAAGATTTAAGTTGGTACTTTTTAAAACTTGGAGGTTTAATTTTTTACTTTTGAAATTTCAAAGTTTAATTTGTTATTTTTTGAAACTTCTGGGTTTAATTTGTTCATTTGTAAACTATAAAGTTTAATTTGTTAACACCCCTAAACTATAGGGTTTAATATGTAATTTTCCCAAAAAAATAAAATAAAATTAGGACTAAATTTTTGATAATTGAGTTTTTATTGGAGTAGTAGTTTATTTATTTTAGGAATAGAATTATGCTTAAAGTAAGTTATGTTAATAATTTTAATATACTTCTAATAAATCACAACTTATAATTAATAATTACATTGACCCACGTAGTCCAAACATGATGTGTAAATTAAATCCAATTTTTATTTCAACACAAAATTATGATTTATTTTTAAAATAATAAAAAAAAATTAAATTTTTAGGACTGAAAAGTTTTATTATATAGTGTATGATATCACACAACATTTTGTTAATAATAATTAAAAAAATTACAAAACCATTTCTTAAATTTTGGGTCAAAATCAAACAAACCCTTACTTTTAAATTTGAATTGGAAGTCTCAAAATTTTGAGAATTACTCAAATTGATTCTTATATCTAAACCTTTCTAAATAAATTAAATTAAAAATAAATTAAATTAAATTTTAGTTAAAAAATATTCTTTTACTCCAAAAAATATTCTAAAATACATTTTTAATATAAATGAAACACAAATGCAATGGAAACTTAGAATAAAAGAAAAAAAAAATTTTAAAAAAAGAGCAATTTAAGTATTTCTCAAAGTTGGGAGGTTTCTAATTTCAAATTGAAAGATCATGAGGTGTTTGATTTTGACCCAAAGTTCAGGAAGTATTTTTTATTCTTTCCCATAAAAAAGAAAAAAAAAAAACCAATTTTATTCATTTCTCAGCACAATCATGAAATGGAGGAATAAGATGTGACTAATTAAAGATGGCATACCTCTCCGTTTTGGATAAGAATGGTAAGGGCTGTTAAGTTTTCCTTGTTTGTGGCTTTGATATCCACTCTTTCTTCCTGTGCAAGCATGTATATAATTCTATATTGTTTATAAATGACAGAAATATGCAAAGGGGTATTTCCACCCTTATCTGGTTCATTTATGAGGCACTTAAGCTGTGGTGTCTCCAATATGTACTTGACAACCTTTCCTTGTCTTCCTAAAACTGCAACATGAAGAGCTGTTTGGCCTTTTTTATCTGTTAGATCACAAACATCAGGACAACATTTTATTATCTCTTCAATTACATTGATGTGGCCTACGTGTGATGCAATATGCAGAGCGGATTCTCCATCGTTGTCTAAGATATAAGCCACAAAACTATCATGGTTCAAAAGTCGAACTAATTCAGCCAATCCCAACAGAGCAGCATAGTGAAGTGGAGTCCATCCAAGATTGTCTTGTTCCCTGATTATATTTGGTCTCTTCTCCAAAAGAATCTTGATAAAATCTTCAAAATTAGAAACAAATGATTACAAAGAGAGAGAGAGAGAGAGAGAGAGAGAGAGAGAGAGTATTAGCACTAATATATACAAATTATCCTTGCGTGGAGGTTTGAGTCGACCACATTAAGATGGAAGAAATTCCATTCAATCTACCTTTTTCAACTCAAACTTTAGACCGCAAAAATGGCTCTTTGAACCTCCGTCCCCCAAAATAATTAAAAAAGAATTTCCAGAGTAATATTCTCATCATATGAAATACAATTAGAAAAACAAATCAACAAGATGATTACAATAGTCAATAAATTTTTTCTTTTGTTATTTTATAAGAAAATAGTTTGATCTTATTTTTTAAGAAAAAATAAATACATTAATTAAGGGTGTGCAGTTTCTAATTACGTTCCAATGTTGAATTCTGTTAAAGAATCCCACATAGGTTAAATAGGAAAATTGTGTTAGTAGTCCTATGTATAAATAGGACACTTCACAACACATTGTAATCATCCAAAAAATATTATACACAGAGAATATAATAAAGATGTAGCCCATTGGCTACATCATGTGGACATAGACTCACATAACCGAACCACTTGAAAAACCCTAACCTCCATTCTCTCCCTCTCTCTATCACTCTTTTATATATATTCCATTGTCATTAGATTTAGGTTTTCTACATGGTATCAGAGCCCTAGAGCTCTAACGAGCAACTCGATCCTTCCGCTTCCACATTTCAAAAAAAAAAAAAAAAACCATCCAAAAAGCTCCTCACCACAAATCTTTCTTTATCCCAAAACTGATCACAAAAATCAGTCTCTCACTTCAAGATCGGCAAAACCCCAGTTACCCGATCAGAGTCCAATCCTGCACGTGCTCCCACGCACGACCTATGGCTTCGGAAAACTCTGAGAACTCTTCACGTGCCGCCGCATCACCAAGTCTCAGTTCTATCTCTTCCAGACACCGATTCAAGTTTTGACCACTTCCATTCGATAGATCGAAGGCCGATCTACTCACTGCCACAAAAATCGGGGCATTCCGAGTATGCACGCGCCTCCACGTGCCTATCAAATTCCGGTCGTTCGATTCTCTTCTCTCACGCGCCACACGCGCCTCTTGTTCTTCCTGAAAGGTGTCACCAATCAAAAGGCGCCACGTCATCCTCTGACCCGCGGTTACAACCCATGGTTTGCCCGACCCGTTTATGATCCATGAAGCCAACCACTGCTGATGTCAGCCCTAGGTCGCTCCAGCTTATTGCTGACGTCAGCAGACCCGGAAAAAAAAATTAAATAAATAAAAAATAAAAAAAGGCAGACAATTGGCAGAGACCATGGAAAAAAAAAAAATCAAATTTCGAATTTCAAAATTCAAAATTCAAAAATTCAAAAAAAAAAAAAAATTCAAATTTTAAATTTCAAATTTCAAAATTCAAAAAAAAAAAAAATGTGGGATATACTTTTTTTATTCTATTTTCATGAGCCGAGATCGAGCCAAGCCATCGAGCCACTGAGCTGAGATCCCGAACCAAGACCATTTCAAGATCCGAGCCTCTGAGCCACTGAGCCGCGGTCCAAGCCATTGAGCCATAATCCAACCAAGCCAAGCCGAGATCTACTTCAAGCCAAAATCCAAGCCACCGAGCATCTGAGCCGAGATCCGAGCCATCGAGCTGAGATACGAGCCAAGCCGAGTTGAGCCAAGATATTTGAGCTATTCTTTTGTAAACAAACTCAAAGGTTTCATTAAAATTACACCTTGAGTTTGAGGGGGAATGTTAAGGAATCTCACATAGGTTAGATAGGAAAGTTGTGTTAGTAGTCCTATGTATAAATAGGACACTTCACAACACATTGTAATCATCCAAAAAATATTATACACAGAGAATATAATAAAGATGTAGCCCATTGGCTACATCATGTGGACGTAGGCTCACATAGCCGAACCACTTGAAAAACCTTAGCCTCCATTCTCTCCCTCTCTCTCTATCACTCTTTCATATATTCCATTGTCATTAGATTTAGGTTTTCTACAAATTCTCTATTTCCCAAATGCTATTGTTTATGAACATCTAAAAATTTAGATCAAATGGATAAAGTCCATTTTAGAGTTAAGAACTTATTTTCTAGATCTAACAATATATAGAATTTCATGTTAAATGGCATGACACGGGATACACCTTTAAACTTGTAATATTCAATCTTAATTATGAAATAGATTCATTTCAAATGAAGATGATGCTGATACAAAAATAAGAGCTTTAAAAGAGGTAAAATGATTACTTTGACTTTCATAATACACTGCTTCATGCAATGCTGTTATGCCATTGGGGCCAGCATGTGATGATGAAGACGGAGAAGCATTTAAGATCAGCTCAGATATGTCTGTTAAACCTTTGGAAGTGGCAAGGTAAAGCGGTGACTCATCAGCATTGTTGATAAGATTGGACAACTCTAGATCAGCTTCAAGCAGCAGCTTCACCGATTGGTAGTGACCATTTCGAGTAGCACAATGTAACGCGGTATCCTTGTCCACATTCACAATTCGAAGGAGCTCCTTCTTCTTATGACATTCATCAACCTGTCAACTTTCAACATCTACTTGAAGTGTCAATGCATGAGAGATAAAAATACCGACTATTTCACAGCACCCCACTTTCGCTGCAACGTGCAGGGGAGTGTCACCGTTGGAGTTTCCTGATTGAAAAAGTAATGGACATCGGTGGGTTACTGCTCGCACGAACTCTAACTGGTTGAATTCAGCTGCAATGTAAAGAACAGTGTTCTTCTTTGGTGTAACTTGGCAAAGGAAGTTTGAATTATCGTCCTCATTCAAGCTTTCCAAGAAATGCAAGTCCACAGTCATTGCAGCCTTAAAGAGTTTCGGATCCATAGTAATTGGGGCCTCTCTCTCTCTCTTCCAATTTGCTTGTCATTGGAGTAAACTATAATAACCATATTTATATTAGCAAAAAGTCTTAAGGGCTAAGGCTTGGTCGCTATGAAGAGGGATCAAGGAAATGCATTGATACAGTCAGAAACACCTTCGCGTTATTTCCAGGAAATTGAGCTACACACTATTGCACCCAAGTACGAAGAAATCTCTTAGGTACACACTAATTTTTGGACTGTAATGTATGTTATGCATTCTGATTCATTTTCAAACTTCAAAGAAAGGACAATTTCCTTTCTTTTTCTTGAGCACCCCACTCAATTTTTTACTCAATCTTTGTCTTTTCTCTCTTGTTTTTTCTTTGTACTCTCTTTTTTTTTCTTCTCCTTTTTTGGACCGTCCCCTCTTCTTTCTTTTGAGATAACTTGACAAATATAATAGTTTATCTAATAGATTTCAAATCCAATTATATATCACAGTATTATGCTTCTCCATATGAGCCTATGTGTCAACATGACCCCAATAAATGTTGTGTGTTTTTGTTGGGATTTATGCCTAAAATTCAATTTGTGTAACAACTTTATATAATTAAAGAGTCTTATTTTAAAAGAATAAATAAATAAATATTTAACATTATGTAAAGTCCATGAGATGTATTGAATGTGATTAAGATATGCAAATATGATTTACATACAGAAGATTTAAATCACAAATCCTTATAAACTCATAAATTAAGTTCGTAGTCTTTAATTAAATTGGAC
Organism: Fagus crenata; assembly: GCA_014362285.1. Taxonomy (NCBI): domain Eukaryota; kingdom Viridiplantae; phylum Streptophyta; class Magnoliopsida; order Fagales; family Fagaceae; genus Fagus; species Fagus crenata. The sequence continues at coordinate 17,375 of BKZX01025811.1, read as the reverse complement.
GTTTCATCTGTATAGACTATAACATATTATTTAAAATGATTTGTCTTGATCATGGAAGTGGTGACTTCTAATTAATATGTTGATGTATTTGGAATACATTGAACTGAACTACCGCGAGTAATTATTCTACAAACTACTGTCAATTGGATTAATTTACTCACAAATTGTTTAAGATATTAACTCTAAATCCTGAAAGAATGGTGAACTCAAATGTAAAGTATAGATTGTTTTGATGTATTAAAGGGTGCGATCTTATATGGTCAAATAGATCCTAGTACATTGGATGATCACATGTAACATTGTGAGAACACTACTACTCAAGAAGGAATCCATAATCTCTTTTAGAGACATAAACATCCACTTGAAATAAATTTAATGAGAATTGATTATTTAGTAAGATGACCATCTATTTTAGTAAAGAGTTGCTAAAATTATATTATAAGAAATTTGATTCCATTTGAATATAAGAATAATCAAAAGATTAAATTAGGGACACAATGAATAAGATGTAGTGACATTAAATGCAATTAATTAAATAAAATCCTAGAGTGCAATTATATTCTTTTAGTGGAATAAAATATAATTAATGGTAATCTATGGGTTAGTTATTAGATCACAAGAAGTTCAAGGCCCATTGAAGTTAGGGTTTTATTTTCCTTTTGGTCTCACTCCAAGTTATATAAGAAAAACCTCTTAGGGGCTGGTCAGAACTTGGATATGTTAGACATACGTGAGATAGAGAGAGATAGAAAATTCAACCAACATAAAAAAATCGAAGTTGCTAAAAATCTAGGATTGTATTCTCTACAAGTAAGAGCCCACACTCTTAGCCATTTATGTAGTCATTGGACTGAAGATACTCAAGAAAATAAGAAGATTCAAGTTTTCTTCAAGAGATCCAAGAATGCTATCAAGGTAGAAAGTTTAAAAATCTACAAAGGCATGATTCCTAAGTTTAAAGTTTTTTCAGATTTGCTTGTTTCAGATATTCTGGTGACCAGGATGCGTTTATTAAATATAAAAAAGATAATCATTGAGATTCCAGCAGCAAGGAAAAGAGAAAGATTAGTTGCGCTAAATTCAGGTTTATAACTAAAACTATCATCGGGCTGCCAAAGAAGACTAACCAATCTTTCGGTACAGACTGCCTTTATGGCGCAAAAAAAGGCACTGGCAAAATAGAGAAGAGAACAATCAGTGAGTGTTAAACAGAACAATGCGTAACTGGGACCTCTACGTCTACTAAAACGAACAGCAACAGGCGCAACACAAAAGTGGACAAACATTGAGACGAGTGAGAAAATAAAAGCCCACAAGATGTACCTCAGAAAGTTTTTGAAATCTTTATTCTTTGCTTAAAATTGCCTTACCGTTTTCGTTGTATCCACCAGGCACCTGGATGACCGCTAAAAAGGTAACACCTGCAATGATTGTGGCTACCAAGAAATTGACTTTGGCCATTTTCTTAATAACTTCTTCTGGTTCTTCCACTTTTTCGATCTTTTTTTTAAAGTAATTTTCTGTCGTCTTCTGTATGAGGATTGAGGAGTCTGCTCTTTCCTAGTCTGTCTGTCAACGATCGGATCTAAACTTTGTTCAATGTTGTCTGCATTACTTTTCAACGTTGACATGATTTTTTCCTACAAGTAGGGGTGGGCAAAAAACAGCCAAACCCGACCTGCCCGACCAAACCGTCGCCCCATTCGTCTGTCCATGAGCATATATATGGACGGATACAGATATGGATTTTTTTTAATATTCGGATAACAAACAAATAATGGATTTAAACTTTTTGGTCGGGTCTGCCCGACCATTTACTTAAATAATAATTAAATAAAAAAAAAAAAACCTAATTATACTACCCACCCATACCCGCCCAATACCTCACCCGGTCACTCACCTACACACAAAACCTAATCTCATTTCCCAATTCCCAATTTCTCACTCTCAACCTCTCACTCTCTCTCTCGTTTCCCAGTGTCGCCAGCCTCTCACCCACACGACCACTCAGTCTCACTCACCTTCACGGTCTCAACTTCTCACCTTCACGATCTCACCTCCACGGTCAAACCGCTCCCTCTCTCTTTCTCTCTCCTTCACGGTCAGACTCATGGAATCATGGTCACCTCTCCGACTGGATCTTCTCCACCGAGCACCGCGACTCTGACTGGATCTCATCAAGCACGCGACTCCGACTGGATCTCACCGAGCACCGCCAAACAAGATCTCGCTGGATCTGGAGAGATCTCATCGGATCTGGAGAGATCTCGCCGGATCTAGTGAGATCTCACCAGATCTACGCGATTCTCACCGGATTAGGTGAGACCCCTAACCGATTTGTTCAGATTTGGAAATTTGTGGCTTGTTGATTGAATTTTTTTTTTTTTTTTTTTTTTTTTTTTTTTTTTTTTTTTTTTTTTTGCGTTTTTTAACTTTATAGTTTGAGTTTGATGATATGGTTGATACTCGATCACCCGACCGTTCCTGACCCGATAAACTCGATCACCCGATCTGACCACACAATGGATGGTTAATGGATTTCATTTCTTCAAACCCGAATCTGTCGATAGAATAATATATTTCGCCCAAACCCAACCCACCTGACCCGTGCCCACCCCTACCTGCAAGTGTTTTAGAGGGAAATGTTACTTACAATTACTAACACCAAAAATCACAATTTCCCATATATGGACATCCATGATCCTTGTAGTCTACATATAAATAAGATAGAGTTGGATTTGGCAAAAAAGTAAGCCAAATTATAAATTGACTAAAGTTCACTTTTGGCCCCTTAATTTAGGGGTACTTTCATTTTGGTCTCCTAACTTTAAAGGTTTTCATTTGGACCCTTTAAGTCTATTTAACTTTCAAATGAACCCTTCCGTCTATCTCCCTCCTCTCTGTTAAGTGCCACGTGTTATCTAACTCAGTATCTTTTATTATTATTTAATTCAATTTCAGGATTTTTTTAATAAAAAAAAAAACAAAGAAATTAAATTTCTGAAAAATAAATTATTAATAATAAAATGAAATAAAAAATAAAAATTTATAAAAAACTGATCATGACTTACTTTAAATTGAAAGTTTAGAATCCTTGAATAGATCTATAGAAGTATAGAACTGAGTTATTATAAACCGAAATTTAATTGAAGTGTAGATCTGAGTTGATTGTTGAGGCAACTACAATGTTTTATTTTTTTGCTCTTTCTCTCGCTCCCTCTTCTTTGTCGTACGTGGTTGTTACTTGTTATATATTCGAAATATTAAAAAAAAAAAAAAAAAAAAAATTCA
>BKZX01025809.1:19255-38724 GCA_014362285.1 Fagus crenata | reverse complement strand
TAGATGGATTTGTGGCCCGTTGTTGGTTGTGATTTTTTTGTGGAGTTATTTGATTTGTGGATTTTTTATTTTTGATTTTTTCCCCTCCTCTGTTTGATCTTTGTTTGTGGGTGTGTGATTGGAGGGGGGCGCCGCCCGAGGTTGTGGAGTCTAGTGATTATGTGTGGAAGTAATGGAATTTTACGTAAGAAAAAACTAACTAGTATGGGAAATATCCTTCTCCAAAAACAATCCTTGATCTCTGTAAACTCCTATTAACCTAAAAACACATATTCGAGGCCTCAGATCCTTCGTCAACCCAGTGAGGATTAGCCTTTAATTTTCCGATGCTTTTGTTAGTTATGAACTAGAACAAATATTCCAAATCCAGAAAGAAAGACTCAGGAGAAATTTATTGCGTATCTTTGTTCTTGTTCAAAGCTCCGACAGTCATTCACTCCACATCCTCATCTGCTTTCATCTCAACTATAGAAACCCCACTCAAAACACAGCGGCTAAAAAAGCAACTCCCCTCATTCTACTTCAAATCTCTCTCTCTCTCTCGGCCAAATTAACCGCCCTTCCTCCCGTTCTCCTTTCACAACACATGACTTCACATGCTCCAACCCTCCTCACTTCCAAGTTCCAACATCCTCACCACTATCACAAGCCAGCGATCGAACCATCACACAAGCAACACCAAATTAACCAAAAATACAACTAGTCTAAACAGATTTCTCCCACCCATTCAGTAGGCCACATAGCTACGCATGGAGACCCTTTATATAGCTCTCAGTTGAACTTACTCCCTCACACAACAGTAGCAGCATCACACCCTTTATTTAAAACCCACATCACACACCACACTACCGACCATCAAACACCCCTCCAATTCTCCAAACCATCAGTACTCACTACCACAAACCAGCACCACTAACCGTCTAACCCCAAACATTCTCCACAAACCCGAAAGTCTAATAACCAAACCCTCTACCCTCGTCTTCAACTTGAACACCACACCAGCAGTTTCCCAAAACAAGCCAGCAACCCACACAATCAATACCATGGTGATGAAGGCATGGACAAACCACACCAACACCCACAAACAGCTCATGACTTCACTTACACCCTTACAGAAACCCCCTAGACAAAGCAGAAGGCAAGACAAAAGTACTCCCCAATTTCAGCACAACTGCCCAAACCCACTACATCCAAACTCTCAAATACTCCATTGCTACTTGCTACCGATGATACCCAAAGAGGGAAGAGTGGATCATCATTGAGGGAAAGAAATTGAGTGAAGAGAGATGGGAGAGAAATAGGGAGCTTGCAAGAGAATTTGGGTTTGAGCTGATGCCTGAAAGCCCAAGCATTACCCCGAGTCCAATAGCCCTGGTCCGATCCAAACCCAATAACCCACACTAATCCTGGTCCAAACCCAATTCCCAACCTAAACCCACTTTGCCCAAATTCATAAAGCTACTCAATAACCCAAATTATATCTGAAGACCCCACTCATCCTAAATTAAGACCCATCCAAACCAAGTCCAAATTACTCACCAATCACCCCAATCCTAAAGAATCAAAACTAACTTCCAACAACAAAAACCCAGGCTTGTGCCTGTTTGATAATAGTTTTTAAAAACAGTTTTCAATTTTCAATTTTCAGATTCCCCAATTTCTCTCTTTGAGCAATTTTGTTGCAATTTTGGGCTCGTAGCTATAACTCCCAGCGGCCCTGGGACTGTTTCAGTAAGGTATAAAAACTCAATCCACAATATAAATTTTCCTGATTTTTTTTTTTTTTTTGATAAAAAAAAAAAGGGACTCGCAGGTGCGTTCATTGTCCCGACCCACTTAAACCCGATTTTGACATGGCGTGGGGCACATCTGGGCAATAATAGGGCATCTGGGCAATAATAGGGCGTACCACTACCCGAACCCACAACTCCCGGACTCGCAAGTGTGATGGGTCACGAGGGTTTCCTTTCATTAAGTCACCTCCCCAGAAGGCGGTTGGTGGGATTCGAACCCCTGCCCACGTGGTTAGCACCTTTGGTGCTAACCATTGAGCCAAGAGCTGAACCCTATAAATTTTCCTGATTTAAATTTATGCTAGGCTTAATATTTATATTTTTGCAAGTAAGACTGTTGATGTAACTTAAAGAATGTGGTGTTTGAATTGTAATTTACATTGTGGTCTTTATTAATAGTTCTTTGCAATTGGGGTACTATATTATATTTAGATATTTAAATATATAATCCCTAAGATTCCTATCAAAGGGAGAATAGAGGCTCCTTATAGTTTGGTCTCACGTAAATGTCCAATGCAAATGTCCTGATAGTCGGGTCACTGGTTGCTTATTGCTAAAATTACTTTCTAAGCATTGCCAATGAGTTCTCGTGCAAATTGCACCCTTCATCTTATAAGAGCAAGGAAATATGAGGTCTTTGGTTTAAAACTAGTTAAATACATGTGTAATGTAACTTATTAAATAAAAAATAATTTTTTTTAATTATTATTTAAATATCATTAATTATAATTATTGAAAACCAACAACAGCACTGTCCTACTTCTGTTAATTATCATGGACAAATGTACTGCACATGGGGACGTCTTTAGATTTAAATGTGCGTCTGTCAACCGCCAAAAAAAAATATCAGTTTTTTGAGCTCTTAGCATTATGGTTTTGTTGATGTGGATGATAGAAAAGTGACGGGAAAAAAAAAATGAAGATAAAAGCAACTAAAATAAGAATGAGGAAAGAAGAGATTAATATTTTTCACTCTAAATGTTTGGCAAATAGAAAAGTGAAAGGAAAATAAAGTATCTTGTCTGAAATTCTTATATCTTTGTACTGAATTGTTTTTAATAATCTGGATAGATGAAATTGTCAAATCATCTATATAATAATGTTCTATCTTATTTTCTTCCCATTTTGAGAAGATTAAAAATTGTAGGTTCGTATAGAAAATTATACTCTCATTTTTTCTTACCTTTCAATTTCTTTATTTTATTAAACAAGAAAAAAAATATTAATTTTCACTCTAACAAATGCACTCTTTTTAAAAGGACATCATTTAATCTTAAAGAGTGACACAGACCCAACAGTTTACTTCCATGCTATTTGCTATATTATTTCTTTATGTGACCATTAATGAAGATATTGTCATGTTTGGTATGTCTTGCTATTGAAAAATTAATTTGATCTGATCTACCAAAGTGAGGGGAAAAAAGTCATTTGATCTCTTTTTCAGGGAGGAGATAACCGTGGATGACTTTTCTACTATATGGTCCATCTGTAACAGAAGCAGACTCAGCTGTCTTCAGGCAATTTTTTACCAATACATAGCAAACAAGTGGACTACAATAAGTGATAAAAGAACCATATATAACAAGTGACTGAACAACAATAGCATATAAAAGAACAAGTGTTCTAGAGGCAATACTTGTTGTCAATTGCACCTAATTGTTTGTATATTAATTTGAAGTCTATGTGATCACCTAGCGTAGTTCTTTGTAATGGCTCATCTAACAAGCTATTTTAGCGCACAGCACTATTATATATATCTATATAATAATAAAAAATTAAAGTCTTTGATTTTTTTTTTTTTTTGGTTGAATTTTCCAATATAATATTGACACATAATTTTTTTAAAGCCCACATTTTTTTCGTCATCATTCCAATATTTATTTTTTAATTTGATTTTTTAGAGTTATAAATAGTGTTATATTAGCTTAAATTAATTAAAACCCACTCTCTTTTTATGAATTTTAGACAAATGTTAATTAAATGAGGTAGGTTCTTTTTTCACAAATTTTTTAATTAATTAATTTATTTATACTAATTAATTAAAAATATATCATATATCAATATTTATTTATGGCTTCCTTTTTTTTTTTTTTTTTCTTTTTTTTCTTAAGAAACAAATCTATACTATAACTTAAAAGCTGAAGCTGAGAGAAAGGTTTTTAACTCCTCCAAAGCCTGCCACATCAGATTTCCTTTCCCCATAAAATTTCAGTTTATAGTTATCTCTTTCATTTATATCCTTTTTTTTTTTTTTCTCTCGTATTTATTTATTTTTTATTTTTCCTTCTCCTCTTTTTTCTCTCTCTCCCCATTGCTCATCTCCTTCTGCATGTTTTTTTTCCCCAATAAGGCTCCATTTGTTTCGACGTAAAACATTCTCCACCGTAAAATGTTTGTAAATGCAAATGATTTCCAGGAAAATATTTGTTTTTCTAGTGTTTGTTTGCATTCTGGAAAATGCTCCGGAAAATATTTTACAGTATTTGGTGCGACGTAAAATGAATTTTTTTTTTTTTTTTTAAACCTAAAATAAAAAGGTATTTATTTTAAAAGTGTAAACACCCATCCATCACAACATTGTGAAACTTTTAATACAAGTTTTTTCATATGATAAATAAATATAATAAATGAAACAACAAACAATGGACACCATTCAAAATTATAGTTCATAACCATTCCCATAACATATATAACCATAACACTACTTATCCAATTTTTAATACATAATCAAAATACTAAACATATTTCATAAATACATAACCATTATTCTATAATATTACATATTATAGAAAAATCAACAATTCATACTCAGCACAAAAAAAAATCAACAATTCCCATATATATATATATATATATATAAAAATCAGATCGGATTAGATTGATCAAATCAAGATCTGATCAAGATCGGATCAGATCTTGATTTGATCAGATCAATCATCTGATCAGATCAATCGGAGTGGGTGGGGGTTTATCGTGGGAGAAGCAGATCGGTGCAGGGAGGAGAGGATGCGACGGTGCGACGGTGCGTGATCGGTGCGACGGTGGGATCGGTGGGATCGGTACGACGGGGTGGCTCGGGGTGGCTCGACTCATCTATTTCCGGTTCTACTTTCTTCTTGAGCAGAGAGAGAGAAATAGAGCAGAGAACGGCAGGCGTGGTTGGGGGTGCCTCGGGGTGGCTGGCGAGGTGGCTGGGGGTGGCTGGGGGTGGCTCAGGACGGCAGAGAGCAGAGAGCAGGGAGCAGAGAGCAGAGAGTGAGAAGAGAGATCGTGAAGTGAAATGGTCGAAGAGCTCCACGCATGTTTTGGAAAATGGTTTATGGAAATTTTTTCCGTAAACCGTTTTCCTTTTTTTACAACGCATTTTTACGGTCAATAGCAAATGTTTTCAGTTTGACTCTTATTTTACGTTGTAACAAACGTCTGCAAATACTGAAAACGTTTTACGGAAAACATTTTCAGTCCAAACAAACAGAGCCTAAATTTAGTCTGTTTTCTTTCCTCAATCCTTTCTCTCTCTCTCTCTCTCTCTCTCTCTCTCTCTCTCTCTCTCTCTCTTCATCAATCTCAACTGTCCAGCCTACGGTAACGCTATTTTCTCTCAATCTGATCCTCCTCATCTCCTCATCAGACATTCCCTTCTTTTAGACTTCCCCATTAAATCCAACACACGTTACTCACCAAAATAAATTTATTTAGCCGCTTCCTCTAATGCTCTCTCTTTAGCCGCTTCCTCTCCCTATCGTCGCCTTCAATTGCAACCCCTTTGAAATTAAAACCCAGTGATTTATTTTCTATATAGATGTCCCTTCCCCTCTCAATTTCTCATCGTCGAACTCCCCTTCTCTCTGTGATATTTTAATGGTCCCCATCTCACTCCTTTTCTTTCTTAATTTAGGTTCGTCGGTGGGTTTGCAAATGGGCACACCGGAAATGGGCAATCACCGTGACGACATTTGTAAGTTTTTCTTCTTTTATTTTTTATTTGAGAATTCTTGATTACTTTGTAGGTTTTGGTATGGATTTTTTTGAGATACTTTTAAGTGTTGATTTAATCATTTTGGATGTTGGGTTTTTATGGGTTTTGCATGTTGTATTCTATTCTCAAAATTTTAATTGAGAATCCGTTTGGTGCTGAGAAAAAACAATTAGAAGGTTTGGGTGTTTTGTCGTTCAATATGTTTATATCTTATTTTTGGTTATTTTGGCATGTGATGGCCACATGCCAATTGCAGCTCATGCTGTGGAAAATGAAAGAGCTGGCTGAGAATCTGGTACACACCGGCCCAGCTTATTTAGAGTTTAGTTTCAATAGCTCTGTGCCTTCGAGTCTGAAAATTGCTATATTTGTTTGGGGTACTTACGAAGGTTTGGGATATATTACCAGATCTCTGTTTAATTTTTTGAATCTAGGCTTTTTATATCATATGTTACCATTTTGTTTTTTATAAGTTATATTACCTGTTTGAAGTTTGAACAGGAGGTTCTTAAATGGAGAATGGTTTTTGTTGGTGACTACTGTTTGAGCTGTCACTATATAGATGCTTCTTTCAAATGGATTGAAGTTATTCAATAAATTCACTTTATTAACGAAGTCCACAGATTAAGAGCTTTCGTTTGTAGTTTGTATTTGTTACTCATACATCTTATATTGTTTCTTTATGCCCTAAAGGAGAGTCTGAATCTTTGTCAGATTCATAAGAAACAAATAGTCTTTTGGATATAAGAACTAATCCTTTAGAGCTTATCAAGACTTTAGAGCTAATTTTGGGCTTTAATATTTATTTTGTGTTGATTTGTGTTTACATATCAGTTTGGACTTAAATGAGGCATAAAAAAATTTATACCTTTTTATCAAATTGAACTATTTTGAATTATAACTATGAAATTCACATAGCTTCCCCGATACCTTATATAGGGATTGTCCTGAGGAATGCAAGGAAGTTGTACCATCTTTAATCTATGCCACCGCAAGATTCTCTGCTTTGTGAGAACTCAGTGACCTTTAAAACTATTTTTACTGAGAGATATGGAAATTCACTTGAATCGTATACAAAAAAAGAGGTAATTCATAGGTTTACTTTAATAGCCCATCTCTAATTTTCATAGTTTCAGCCCAATAAGAATTTGCATTCTCAGTTTTGGAATATCTTGGTCTATGGTACTGATCTAGCTAATGATTTTGCTTATTCAGTTTGTTGAGAGGTTGAGGTCAAAGCATCCTATAAAGGAGATGGAAGCTTCAGATGTTGCAAGTCATAGCACAAGAATCCTCTATAGATTGGGATATCAAGGCTTTGGAATCGAAGTTGTATTCTTCTACGCCCAAACAAGTTTCATTGTCTATTATGATAGTTGTCTCCAAAGTTATTAAACAAACATACTAGAAGGAAAATGAAAAACAATTCGAAGATTGGGGGTATAAAAAGATAGGAGAGCTCTTGGATACAATAAAAGCTTGGTGCATGTAATAAGTTCAAGGCCCTTAATGCTTTGCCTTTTGATGTACTTTATATGCAAAGTATTAAGATTTCAAAACTTCCCCCAGATAGATCCTGCATATTTAGTCCCTATTTATTGTGCTCTCTTTTTACAACTATAGGTGAAAATTTTAGTTTCATAGATTACTTGAGGTTCTGTATTGGTCAATTTTCTTCTTTTATTATTATTATTATTTGAGCTGTAAAAGGGTTGTTTCAAGCAAGTCACTCATCTTTGTATGTAAAGATAAGAATTGAGGGGAGAAGATAAGACACCGATAGAATTTTGTGAGATTGTGTTGGGTTAAGATAGAATAGGGAAGTTCTTAGATATACAGGCAAAATAATACCGCCAATCTTTTTCACTAAAATTTTGCTTGGCATCAATAGAATTAGTATTGTACTCTATTTGAAATATGATTTGGCTTTTGAAAACTCCAAAATTGTTTGTTGCCAATTTTGGGAAATAAGAGTAGGAAATATTTGATAAATTTGCTTAAGGGTAGCTTTGGAAACTTTTATTTATTTATTGAAGAGACAAGATATTAAATTATGTTCCTTTAAAAAGATTGAGTTTTCGAAACAAGACTAATAATTTTGGAAGGAGGGAGTACTATTTGCATTGTGTCTGACTTCTTGTAGGAGAATCCTATCTGTGGTTCTTTGAGCAATATTGATGATGACAAACGATACAAGTTAAAGTAGTGTTTCTTTGTTTCATCTTATAGAAGAGGCTTACACATGATAACTTTTTGCCAAGTTATGTATAGAATTTTAATAACCAGATTCCATCCTAATGAGTGATTTTGGAGAAAGAATGATTTTTTATTTTTATTTTTTTTTATTTCATCATTATGATAGTTAGAGTTTATTCTTAAATGACACAAAGTGAAAATATATAACTTTTGTTAAATAATCCCGTGCATCGCACGGGTTAGCGACTAGTATTTATTGAAAAGAGAAACATTAAAAAGATACAGGAGGAGTGGGCATAGAACCTAACTCAAGATCTTCAAAACAAACAGAAACAAAGGACTCAGGTCCATTACAAAAATCAACAGGACCCCATGAATAAGAAGACAAGGACCATCTGGCAAGGACATGGGGGGCCCGATTAGCACTCCTCCTAACCCATTTAAATATTTAATGGACCACAAAAGATAGACAGCCAGTAGGGAACTCACTTCTAGCATAGTAGACGAATGTTCCAGGAAATACAAGCATCAACGACTAATTTACAGTCACTCTCAAGGATAACCTTACCCAGCTTATGAGAAGATACTAGCTGACCTGCCCAAAGGAGAGCCTCCGCCTCAGCTTGGAGAGGGATGATGGTATTCACCTTTTTGGAAAAAGCGAAGACCAGATTCCCTCTCCAATCTCTTGCGACAACAGCAATACTAAAAAAACTGGACTCAACCGCGGCGTCACAATTAATCTTAATAAACTCCTACTTTGGCAATCTCCAACTAACCGGACCCGATGAAGATGTAGGAACTCTGAATGAACGAATGGAGGGTGTTCCATGCTCAATCTTAAGCAAATGTAAATTCTTCAAAATCTGAACCACAGCCACATTGCAATCTTCATGAACCTTGAGGTTGCAAGCTTTCCATATTTGATCTAGGATGATGGTACTTGAGAGGAGGAAATTATTACAGTATTAAGGATCCCCATTAGAATCAACAGATGGAAAAATCAACAGTTCAACAATGTCCATTGGGGAGCTCAGCTAGAAGAATTCAATTCTAATGTCTAAGGAACCAAACCATAGGGCTCTGGCCAACGAGCATTCCCAAAATAAATGAACCACGAACTCCGGCACACAACCACAAAGAGGACATAGATCAGCCAAGTCAGGGACAAATCTGGAAATGGAATCCCAAGTAGGAAGAACACCAAATGTGATGCGCCAAATCAGCATTTTAAATCTATGATGTAAGGTGGATTTCCAAACTTTTTGAAGAATCGAATGCACTTCGATTTCAAGAGAGCCCTCATAGCATATCTCCTTGTATGCAGACTTCACAAAGAATTCCCCATTCACATTTCCATTTATCATTTTGGTTAGGCATCCACCTAGGAATATTCAAAATGGCTTGGACAGATGGGTCATCAAAAAGGGAGTGAAGCAAATTAAAGTTCCACCCAGTTCTATCTCGACTCATCAATTGAGCCACAGCCAAGCTTTGAAGGGGTTGGTGATCAAGCCTAGGACAAGGCTTAAATGAAGGGAGGCCAGGTATCCATGGATCATTCCATACAAGGATTGAGTCGCCAAACCCAACCAGCTTGCAAGCTCCTCTTGCCAAAAAAGACTTGACACCCTCAATACCCCTCCATGAGAAAAAAGCTGATTTGGGGGAGGATGAGAATAGCCATTTGGAATCCACACGATACTTAGCCCTCAAAATTTTCACACAAAAGCTATCTCAGCCTGACAACATCCACCATGCCAATATGGAAATCATTGCTTCATTAAAACTTTCGAAGGATCGAAATCCTAGACCCCCAGAAGAAAGGGGCTTGCAAAGTTCAGACCAGGCCAAAGGAGAATAGCAATTGTTACCTTCTTTACGGGGACTCCACCAAAACTTTCGGACAACAGCATCAAGATCATTGCACAATTTCTTGGGGAGTTTGCAAGTAGACATAGCATAAATGGGACAAGCTTGAGCCACAGATTTAATAAAAGTAGCCCGACACATCCATGAGAGGTTTTTACTCTTCCAAGTGCTGGTTTTGGCTTCTAACTTTTCTTTTACATATGCAAAATCCATTGATATATTTCGGGATAAAAACAAAGGAACTCCCAAATATTTGACCCCATTAGGGAGTTGCTTGTAACCCCATTAATTCTTTACTTGCAACAAGAACTGACGATGGACCCCTTTGGACGCAAAGATCCCTGATTTCTCGACACTGATAGATTGTCCAGACCACTGGCAATACTTATCAACACAGTTCAACAACATATCCACTTCTCCAATCTTAGCTCTACAGAACAGAAGCACATCATCTACATAAAATAGTTTAGCAATAGGCAAAGCTCCAAGGCCAAGCTTTACACCTTGTATCGCACCTTGATCTACTTCTCGATTAATAATTCTGGACAAAACCTCACTGCAAAGGATAAATAAATAAGGAGACAACGGGTCCCCTTGCCTAAGATCCCAACCAGGAGTGAAAGAAGTGCTTTTGAAGCCATTCAGGAGAAGAGTAAAACTAACTGTGGAGATGCACTGATGAATGAGAGTGATGCATTTATGATCAAACCCCAAGGCTCTAAGAATAGTAAGAATAAAATTTCACTCGATGCTATCATAGGCTTTCTTGAAATCAAGTTTGAAGCCGACCTAACCCTTATTTCTTTTTATCTTATTGAAGCTATGAAGAACTTCCTGAGCCAATACTACATTTTCGGCTATCCATCTATCAGGGACAAAAGCAGCTTGAGAAGGATCAACAAGCTTAGCAAGCAAAGGCCGCAATCTCAGAACTAAAATCTTGGATATGATCTTGTAATAAAAATTACAGAGACTAATGGGGTGAAAATGATTAAAAGAGCACGCACCTTTCTTTTTAGGAATAAGGGTGATATAAGTTTGATTTGATTGACTCAGAAGCCATCCATCTCGGAAAAAAAATCTGCACAGCAACTATGGCTTGAGGACCAATAGTATCCCAATAGCATTTAAAAAAGAGACCTGGAAATCCGTCGGGACCTGGGGCCTTTAAAGGGTTCATATCCCAAACCATATTTTTAATTTCTGAGGCATCAAGAATCCTAGACAGATCAAAATTCTCCAAATCCGAAATGCAAGGGGACACAAGACCTTCCAAATCTGGAGGAATGATTGGATGGAAAGATTTAAAGACCTCATTAAAATGCTTGGAAAAATAATCAGATATTTGATCTCTAGAATGAATCCAAGAGCTATCCTCTAACTTAATATTTGCAATCTGATTTCTTCTACGCTGAACTAGAGTGAAGAGATGAAAAAACTTAGAATTTCGATCGCCCTCCTTAAGCCAGAGCTCCCTAGACTTTTGTTTCCATTTCAGCTCCTCTCTTTCCAACCATTCATTAAGCTTAACTGAAAGGGGAGCTTCCATCGCCAGATTAGCTGAAGAAGGGTCAAGGTCTTGGACCATTTTGAGCCTATTTTCCAATTCTCGGATTCTAGATTTGGTCGCCCCAAAGATGTATTTATTCCACACAATCAAGTCTTTTTGCACCTTGCGAAATTTTTTATCCAAACAGAAATTATGTGATCCCTCAACCTGCAAGGCCCAAGCCTTATCAACCACCTCCGAACTAGACTCATCCCTGGCCCACATTGCTTCAAATCTGAAAGGCCTAACTTCCTTCTAGAGCTCAAGCTGGGTGTCTAAAATAATAGGGTTATGATCAGAATTAGGGGTAGAAAGGTGCTTGATCCCTGCTCTAGGAAAAAGCCTTTGCCAATCATCATTGCACAATCCTTAATCAAGCATTTCTCTCACATTTGCCCAACCCTCTCTTCAGTTTAAACAAGTGAACCTAGGACCATTAAAACCCAAATCAATCGCCCTAGTGTTTGAGACAAAGTTCAGAAAACTATTGGAGGAAGAAAGACTAGAGCTAGAGCCACCCCTCTTCTCTGATTTCTTGACAATACTATTTAGGTCCCTAATGATTAACCAAAGACCAGAGAAGCTACAAATCAAATTCTCTAAAAAAGACCAGAAACTTCTTCTCTTTGCTACATAAGAAGACCCATAAACTGCAATGAAAAGCCAAACAGACTCTGGAGAATCAAAATAAACCAACGCAGCAATAACATGGTTATCTGAATACACAACTTCTAGATCAACACCAAGTTTCAAAAATAGGGCCAACTCGCCAACTAGATAACCCAAAGAGAGCCCGTGTCCAGAATATTTTGAAGATTGGGGCTTCTAAGCCCAGCATGGTTAAAATTGGAAAAAATGGACCCAAGGGCAAAGAAAGAGGGAGATCTTTAAAACAAATGGCACATAAAAAAGTTGTGATTGAATCGGAGGCAGGGAGCAGGCAGCTTTCTTCCATTGAAACAGAGGTATTGGAACAAGCTAATTCTCTGGTTAATGTTCCTTCTTCTCTTTCCTTTCCAATCCAAATGGCAGAGGAGGCAGGCCTTATCATGCCCCCTCTTTCTCTATAAGGATTTTGTCTTGGAACTGTCGGGGAGCTGGGAGAGCCCCGACAGTTAGAGCAATCAAGGCTTTGGTTCGCACTGAAGGTCCTGAGGTGCTCTTTCTTTCAGAGACTAAAATCAACTCTCCCAAAGTAAATAGACTTAAAATTAGTATGGGTTTTGCTAAATTTTTTTGTGTAGATAATGTTGGGAAGGCTGGTGGTCTGGCGTTGTTTTGGAAGCATGGGGTGGATCTTGAAGTTGTGTTTGCAAATCAATATGTAGTGGCTGCCCTTATTTACTCTAACCCACCTAAGAATCCTTGGTTGTTGATTGCGGCTCATGGCCCCCCATACTTAGCAAAGAAAAGGAAATTCTGGGAGCTCATGGAGGAAATTATTTCTGGGTTTTCTGACCATTGGTGTTTGTTGGGTGACTTGAATAATATTTCTACCAAGGCTGAGAAGAAAGGAGGGAGATCCCTGGGTGAAGGTTCTTCAAGAAGCTTCAGAGCTTTTGTGGATAATGTGGCTACCATAGACTTGGGTTTCAGTGGGCTAAGGTTTACATGGACAAATAGAAGAGTTGGTCGGGCTAACATTAGGGAAAGACTAGATAGGGGGATCTGTAATGTGGATTGGCAAACATTTCCTTGTGCAGGTGTTAAGCATCTGACAGCCCCTAACTCAGACCATAATCCTATTTTACTAAACACTCACATGGAGTTTGAAAAAGGTGTCAGACCATTTCGTTTTGAGGCAATGTGGACAAAAGAGGAATCTAGTGAAGAAGTAGTTGCTTCAGCATGAAATTTCCCTTTTGAGGGTTCTCAGAATTACAAGCTATCAAAGAAATGTCAACGTGTTAGGCGAGATTTCATTCACTAGAATAAAACAGTTTTTGGAATTTCTACTTCCAGAATTCGAGCACTTGAAGACAAAATCAAGGTGATCCAAGACTTGGACCCTACTCGCGAAAATCTAGATTTGGAAGAAGCCTTGAATTTAGAACTGAATGAATGGCTTGAACGAGATGAGTTAAAATGGAGGCAAAAATCTCGTGAGTTGTGACTAAAAAAGGGTGATAAAAACTCCATATTCTTCCATTTGTCACAGTAATCTGTAGAAGATGAAATTTTATTGCTGAAATCCAACCTGAAGATGGTCAGTGGCTGTATACTAGAACTGATATTGAGAATTATTTTGCCTATAAATTCCAGAATGTGTATCAATCCACACAGCCTGATATCCCCTTTCAACTTGAAGGTCTTATTAGTCCTTGTGTTACTAAGGCGGAAAATGAATCTCTTTCTCAAATTCCTGAAGCTAATGAGATTAAAGATGTTGTCTGGAACATGCATCCCCTAAAGGCCCCAGGACCTGACGGGTTCTCAGGTATTTTTTTCAAAAAATATTGGAGTATAGTGGGTGATCAAGTTGTGGCCGCGGTCCAAAGTTTTTTCAGAGATGGGTGGCTCTTGAGGAATGTCAATCATACCTACATAACGCTAATTCCTAAAAAGCAAGGTGCTTGCAACTTCAACCATTTCCGCCCAATCAACTTATGCAACTTCTATTACAAAATTATTTCTAAAATTATTGTTAATAGAATGCGCCCACTGCTGTCCAAGATTATAGATCCATCTCAAGCAGCTTTCGTACCTGATAGATGGATTGCGGAAAATATGGTTCTAGCCTAGGAAGTGGTTCATAGTTTTAAGAATATGAAGAGGAAGAAAGGTTTTGTGGGCTTCAAGCTAGATTTCCATAAGGCTTATGACTGCCTGGAATGGGAGTTTATAACTACGGTTCTCGAAGCTTTGGGTTTTGATCATCGGTTTATAAATCTCATTCATCAATGTATCTCCACAGTCCATTATACTCTTCTTCTAAATGGCAGTAAAAGTACTTCTTTCGTGCCTTCTAGAGGAATCAGACAGGGAGATCCCTTCTCTCCTTACCTCTTCATCTTGTGTAGTGAGGTATTATCTAGATTGATTACTCGCGAAGTAGGAGAGGGTCGCATCATAGGTATTAAATTGGGTCCTGAAGCTTCCATTATTTCTCAATTATATTATGGCTGAGGTGGAAATGGCGTTAAGTTGCATCAACAAATATTGTGAGTGGTCGGGGCAAGCTCTTAATAGAGATAAATCTGGTTTTTTTACTTCAAAAGGAGTCCATAATCAGTTTTGTCGCCAGATTAAATCCCAATGGGGGTTCAATCAACTCCCTAAAGATTCGAAATATTTGGGAATGCCTTTGTTCCTATCTGCTAACAAGACCAGAGATCTTGCTTTTGTGAAGGAGAAAGTTGAGGCTAGAATCTGCGGGTGGAAGGGAAAATGCTTATCATGGATAGGGCAAGCTACTCTGATTAAATCAGTTGCCCAAGCTACCCCCATCTATGGTATGTCTATCTATAAATTTCCTAAGGGCTTATGTGAGAATCTCGACACAATGGTGCGTAGATTTTAGTGGAATCCCAGATCTGATGGAAATAAATTCTTCACTCCCTTGGCATGGTCAAAACTTTGTAAACCTCTCTCTAAGGGTGGTTTAGGTTTCCGTTCCTTTGAAAGCTTCAATGAAGCGATGATTGCCAAGCTTGCTTGGTGGGTGCTGTCGGGATGCGACAGTTTCTGTGTCAAGGTTGTGAGGGCAAAATACAAAGTAGACTCCAAATGGTTGTTAGCCAGACCTGCCAAGGCTGCATCCTTTACTTGGAGGGGATTGGAAAGTGTTAGACATATCTTGGCTAAAGGGGCTTGTATGCTAGCGGGGTCAGGGCAGAATATACTCATGTGGAAAGATCCGTGGATTCCAGAATTGAACAACTTTCTTCCTCAACCAAGAGACACCTCTTGCACTCAGCAATCCATGGCAGTGGCTGATTTAATGTCCTAAGACAAGCTTGGTTGGGATGTAGGTAAGCTAAATGTGTTATTCAATGAAATGACAGTACAAGTAATTAAAAATATTCCTTGTTTGGCTGTTGGTTAGAAAGATAGGTGGATTTGGCTAAAGACTAATTCGGGGGAGCTTACTGTAAAAACAGCCTATAAGGAAATTTCTCATCAATGTACTTTCTAGCAACTTTTTCAGCAAGATCTGGAAGCTCCCAATTCATGAAAGATTAAAGATGCATTTATGGCGTATCGCTTCCAAATTGCTTCCTACCAAGGCTGCCTTGTCCAGGTTTGATCCTAATCTAAATATTTCCTGTAGTTTATGCGATTGGCCTGTTGAATCAGATTGTCATTTATTTTGGGAATGCCCTTTAGCTTGAGCCTTGTGGTTTGGGAGTGAATGGAGTATTGGAACTGATGCCATTCAATTATCTAACTCAGCTAAGGTTATTGAAACACTCATAGATCCACCTGTTGAGTTGGGTATAAGTAACAAAGCTAAATTTATCCTTACGGGTGCTATCATTCTTGATCAACTCTGGAAAATCCGAGATGGGAAAGTGCATGAGAATAGAGTTCCAGAGATAGATGTGGTTCTTCGGGAAGTGCTGATTCGCAGTAAGGAACATGAGAATTCCAAGAGTCCTCCTTCTTTCAGTCCTCAGGTCAATGTACAGGCTATGTGGATCCATCCCATCCCTGACTATATTAAATTTAATACAAATGCGGCAGTGGGACTAAGCTCATCTAGTATTACGGTTGTGGCCAAAAATTGGAGAGGGGAAGTGCTGTTGGCTCGCTCCAAAAGGGTGAACACCACTATCCCTCTTCAAGCAGAGGCTGAAGCTTTCCTATGGGCTAGTCATATTGCTGCTGAATTAGGTGTAGAGAAGTTTATTTTTTAATCTGATTTTAAGGTTTGTATTGATGAACTAAACAATGTTAATGTCTTGAATCATTGGCGTATCCGCAATACGTTGCATACTTTTCTTTTGATTTCTAATGATCATCCTCTCTGGTCTTGTAATTGGGCTCCTAGAGTACCTAATGGTGCTGCCCATTTCCTTGCGAGGTGGTCCCTTCAGAATAGATTCTGGGGCGCTTTTGTTTTTGAGTTAAGCCCCCCTGGTTTTTCTGCTGCTGTGCTTAAGGGCTCTATCCAGGTTCCAATCTTTGTTGGTTCTGTGTAGTTTCCTTTCTTTAATAAATATTTTCTCTTATCAAAAAAAGGAGAGACCCATTACCTCTAGAGATGGACACGCCAACAGGAAAGACCTAGAAGGGGAAGGAAGGACACGCAGGTCCTAGCAAGAAAGCCGATTTCTCCAAACTTTCTATATTTATGGCTTCCTTAGTATAGAAAACGCCAGAAAGTACGATTAAATTTAGAAGGAGTAAGAATATGCCTTCCTCAATATAGAAAACGTTGGAAAGTATGATTAAACCCAAGGTAATCAATGTCAACGTATTTTTCTTGCAAGTTTGAAATAAAACAAAGCTCATAATGCCACTTTTAGAAGAAAAAAAAAAAAAAAGCTCATAATGCCACAATATTTAGAAAAAAGTAGATTCATTTATTCAAAATGTTAAAGTCCAATGGACCAAACTCAATCTCAAAAGACACCTTATGAGATAAGGATTGTCCATGGCTTATATATCCATTACTTACTCCAACTCTTTCCAATGTAGAATCATATGGGATAATCTCTAACACCAAAAAAAAGAAAAAGTAATTAAGATAAAAAGAAGTTGCACTAATTATTATAAAATTGATTCAAATATTTTATCCCATGCATAGTGACCTCATATTCTTCAACTCTAAATCTTGTGGGCCCAATTTTGCCAACAACCATGTCTTAGAACATCTCTTTTAATCTCATAATTTCTTCTATCACGCTCCAAATCCGAAACCGACTAGGGCCTAGACAGCTTTAGACAACTACGTATTTAATATATATATATATACTTTATCAAATTATCTAACCAAAATATATTTCTTTGTTTTCATTTGTGATAATTCATAACAAAATCAAATCTAATTTAATAAAAAATCCTATAAAATTTTCTTCATAATAGTCAGAGCTCTAATCTCACTAACCAAAATTCTCCCAACACAATAGATATTCCATTTGCAATCCTCTATGCCTATGGAGTCAAGTTTCACATGGACTCTTAGTACATCATTATATTTCTTGAAATTCCATTTTGGGGATATTCTTGCTATTTTGGAGGTTTTAGGGGGTATTTCAATTCACTTATGAGGTTTTACTGGTATTTTGTTCATTTTGTAGATTTAGGAAGTATTGTTGTCATTTTATAGATTTTGGAGGCCTAGATAGAAAATTGCAGATCTATTGACAATGGATATATTGACAAATTCTATTTTGACCCCTAACACATATGCAGCAGAATATGTGGATTAATTCAATAAATAACTCATAAAAAAATCACCAAATCAAAAGCAATAACATAAAAACATTAAAAAGTGACGAAAGGGAAAACCACTAGAAAACTTAATTATCAATGAAAAAATCATTGTAGGGATCCAATCTCATAGAAAATTCACAAGAAGAAATAGTTAAAACAGTCTACATACAAAACCTTTGCACAACTAGACTTTATATTGTAACCTGTGCAAATGCCACATTTACCTTTCAACTGTAGTTGCCCTAGAACCTATAGAATCCTTCTACGCGAACCGCCTCCATGAACAAATCTCGTCCACAATTTGGAACTTCAAATAGAAACAATAGTGACTTATTGTTGATGAACTAACTCTATGGTTTCAAGGAAGCAAAGGTTTAGGCACAATGGGGAATTCTAAAAAATATCTTACAAAAAGAAACACTCTAAGAAGAGGAATTTCGTTGCCTAAATATTTTAAAAAAAGGCTTACATTAAGCGACAAAAATTGATTTTTGTTGCCTAAATCTTACCAAAAAAAAAAAAAAACAAGAGACTAAAATTTTTGGCACCATATTCACTACATTCATTACATTCGGCGACGAAAATCAAATTTTGTCGCCAAAGTGTAAATACAAGTGATATGACTTTCGTCGCCTAAATAAAAAAATGAGATATTTTGGGCAACGAAATATTTCGTTGCCAATAACCCGCCATTATTTTGGCATGGCCAAAAAAGATGACTCTTTTTTTTTTTTTAACCTTTAGGTGACAAAAAAAATTATTCGTCGCCCAATGTAATCTATGTATAAATTTATATTTGACGACAAATAAAATATTTCGTCGCCTAAGATAGATATTGGATGACAAAAAAATATTCGTCGCTAAATTTTGTCACCAAATAAGCATATTGTTGTAGTGTTTCTTTGCACGATTTCTTCCAAGGTCACTTCAATATTAAAGTATATCAAGGCTCATTCATGGTCACTTTGAGGCATCTTCACAAGCTCTAGTGCACCGTCTCAGTATCTCATGTGCCTTCCTCGTTATTGCATGATTCGCATCATGCTCTGAAGATTGTCTTCCTTTTGTCTTTCATGCTCTAGAGCTCTTCCGCGATCTTTTTCATGTGCATCATGCACTTCATGGGTTTATTCATATTCGACGGTGATCTTATTCAAGTATTTTTCTCTTTGTGGATCCTACTTCATGCAAATTTCAAACTCAAGTTTTCGTAATACTATACCTTGAGTTTGAGGGGGGATGTTAAACTATATTAAGCCATTTTATGGCCAAAACCCAAATCCAATACTTGGTGTACAAGCAAAACATATTACTTGTATTACACTCATGTTAATCCTAGTTGATGTATAGTTAGTTTAAGGTTAGTCCCCTATAAATACACTGCTAAGGGTTCAATGTAATACATGTCCTAAAGTAAAGATATAGCCATTAAGGGCTTTCCTCCAAGAATGTAGGCCTTTAGGCTGAACCACGTTACCCTTGTGCTTCTACTTTCTCTCTTTACTCTCTACGTAGTTTACATATTATTTTATACTTGCTTGCTATAATCCTTACATCTTTATTTTATTGCTCAATATTTAACATATTGGATGTCTAGCTGGCCTGATACAAAATGAACCGAAATAAATTGACTCTTAAATTGCCACAGTATTACTTGATTTCGCTCCTAGTCTTCGTCAACTCAAATTTGGTAATCGGTTAT
>BKZX01025809.1:4337-19245 GCA_014362285.1 Fagus crenata | reverse complement strand
TGATTTCGCTCCTAGTCTTCGTCAACTCAAATTTGGTAATCGGTTATTATCATCAATACTTAAAAACTCTCAACGATCTAACTATTAAATAAGCAAGTTGCTGTAATTTTTGTATATCCTTTGGTTTATTTATTGTCTTTATTCAGCAACAATATATATATATATATATTAAAGAAGCAAGTTTCTGTAATTTCAAGAGCAATTTGGTATTATAAATAGGCAGGGTGGGTATGTAAACATTTCTTAAAGTGACAGGTTTTGGAAGACAGAACCCTTAAGAAAAAGTAAAGACTCAACAAAGTTAGTAAAGTAGCTTATTCAAGGGTAAAATTTAGGTAAAGTTCTTTAGGTTAGATACGTTAGGTTCCTTAATTGAATTCAAACATATCACTGAATTGAATTTAAATATTCTTGGAAAAGATAACATTGTTGTGTTTCATTGGTTAATGCAACCATGTGTTTGAATTTAATTGGGAAACCTAATGTACCTAACCTAAGAAACTTTACCTAAATTTTACTCCTTATTCAATATAAAAATTACATTAAAAAGGAATGGGAACATACCTATTCCTCAATATTTTTTGGATGGTGTTATTTCCACATCAATTTGTACTATTTTCGCACTATTAGTGCGGAAATAACAAAAATTGATACAATATTGTGCATTAGTTTTTGTTATTTCCATACCAATGATGTAGAAATAGTATAAACTGATGTGGAAATATCATTTCCCTTCCTTTTTTTTTTTTTTTTTTTTTTTTTTAATTACCTTATAACAGGACCAAATCAACTACCACCTAAAACCCTCGAACTCTCCACAAGAACCAGATCCACCATCTCGTAGGCGACAAGCTAGCTCCAAGACCACATGCTTATAGACTCGTGTAGGAGTAGTACTGTTAAACTTATTGTTCACAAAAAAACAAATAATTATAACCTCAAAAAATTATAAAAGGTTGCCTACTTGTCTCCTAACTTTCTTCCAGGAAGACCATGTCGATCGAGAAGTGATTATAAAAATCTTCATCCTTTTTTATTCTTTATTTTTTTGTTCAATGAAAACCGACCTACATTTCCATGATTTGTCTACTTTTGCCGAGACCTCTGTTGCGTTCTCACTTGCCATTCAGTCAAAGAAGCGACTAATTTGGACAAATACAAATGCGTTGTGAAGGTCTTTAGGGTCAACTTTTTCCACTTTTTTTTCTTTTTTTTCTTTGCACTTAATTTTTTAGGGAGGGAAGGAGGCAGGTCGAACTCGCCACCCGGGAACTGGGGACGGGTTCAATTTTAGGTTCGTTATTTGGATGCTTCAGATATATACATAAACAAATAATTAAATCATAAATATAATTCACACGAGGCTGACTGGAGAAATGAAGTTATTTTATTGGATGTCTAGCTAGCTCGCCGACAAAATATGAACTGGCAATTTGACTCTTAATTTGCTACAGTATTCCTTAATTTAAGCTCAAGTCTTCCTCAACTAAAATTTTGTAATTGGTTATTATTGTTAGAAATATTTTAAGAATGAACAAACTTTACTCAAAGAAAACCAACATAAATCAGAAAATAATCAACCCAAAAATAGATTGAACAGAAACTTAAAAAATCAGTTTAGGAACAATCTTACTAAAGTATAGAATCACACAATAGCGTTATCTTTAAAGGTTGATTTGCGCCACTCGGAATAATATTCGGTGCGAACGGCATTTTGGTGGAACAAGTCCAAGATTAGACTATAGCACTAACCTTTGTGGTGGACGCACTCCACACAAAGGTTCAATAACAACCTTATTCAATACTTCCTTTCCATTTCTTTGATTTCAAAAATTGAAGACAAAGCTTCAGGTTTTGGAGAGAGAGAGAGCAAAAAAAAAAAAAACAAAAAAGAAGAAGTGGTAGCTTCTGGTGTGCGTGAACAACTAGCCAAAAAAAAAAAAAGTGGCTATAAATAAAGGCTATTATTTTATTGTTGGGGCAGATGCAATGGGCTGTAAAATAAAGAAAAGAAAGCTGACCCACCCTTCTCAAAAGCATACCCACCCTTCTCAGAAGCATACCCACAAAGGAATCTCTATCTTTTTTTTTTTTTTTTTTTCAAAAGTTACTTATGGGTGATAGAAGATAATGACCAAATGGGACAACAAAGAAACACACTCACACCAACAATTATTATATTCATAAAAACTTTGAACGATCTATTAAATAAGCAAGTTGCTATAATTTTAGTATTTCATCCTTTGGTTCATTAAATGTTTTTAAGAAAGAAGTAAGTTGCTGTAATTTCAAGAGCTATTGGTCTTATACATATATAGGCAGTGTGGGTATCTAATCATTTCTTAAAGTGACAACAACCTCACAGTGAGACTTACATTCTGCAGTTTTGGAAGACAGAACTGTCAAGTCCTGTAAGTAATTACTTTATTTTTTTGGATCAAATTCTTCGTTTGAATGCATGGCAGTGTGGTGAAATTTAATTTTTAATTTGATCATTTGTTTTAAGTAAAATGCTATCTTTCACTACTGTTTTGTACACCCAGGATCAAACGAAAGTTTGTGGTGAGGTTTACTGAAGATGAAGTTTGTAAATTCATATAATTTCTCATTATCAAGATAAAGTTTGTAAATTCATTAGGAGAGACTGAAGAAAAATTATGGTTCTTATTAAAGGAGTTGAGACTTATAAAAATTTGAATCTCTATTTTCATCAATATTTTTGAGAGACCCAAATCAAATTACTACTGGAGTGGTGTCAATCTGTTCTAGGAGATTATACTCAAGAATATATATTATAGAAAAAGATTTCTTTCAAAATGACCTATACTGTTGTACAACTTGATCTGCTTGAGCTTCATACAATCATACCCAAACTTAGGAATGGAGACAAGATGTGGATAAAGGGCCAGCTTAACAAATTTCGGGGTTTAAGGCAAAAACTTTAAGCGAGGCTTTTTATTTATTTAAATATTAATTATATAATATTTATTTAATTATATATATATATATATTTGTATTTAAAATATCTTTTTCTTATTTTTTTTAGATGTAAAATTATTAATTAAGTTAATAAGTGTTGTTCAAAATGTTGATTGCTTCAGCCAAAATTGCTTGGGATACCTTGTCAGCAATATGCAGACTCCCCAGAAGTGATTAGGAGCCAGGTATCTCTCACTCTCTAAAATGCACATCTACTAAGCTCAAACATTTTAAACGTAAAATAGGCTTACAGTCTGCAAGATATGATAAAGTTACAAAACACAATCCCAAACTTTCCATTGTTTTTAAGTAACTGAATTTGATTTTTTTTTTTTTTTAATTATATTCCAAACACAATCCCAAACAGCAATCAAAGCTCAGGGCTGGCCTTGATTCTGTGATAATCAGGGAGAAACCAAACGTGAAGTGTAGTAACGTGGCTGGGCTTGAGAGTGCCAAACAAGCATTGCAAGAGGCTGTAATACTGCCTCTTAAGTTTCCCCAGTTTTTTACTAGTTAGTTTCTCAGTCATTGGTTTTGAAGTTTTGGGTTATCTGCTTTTAGGTTTCTGGTTGAATCTGGGTTTGCTTCCGATGTTAATGAGCATGATTCGGTTTATGGTGACACTTGATGCTTAGGAAAATTGAAAATATGTGACTGGTATGATAAATTCAAGTTAATCAGTTAGCAGAGATTGACAAATAAATCTGCAACGGGAACTGTATTGCTTTAAATTCGAGTTTCTACTATCTAGTAATTTGTATTGCTTTAAATATGCAATGGGAACTGTACAAATAAATCCTATCAGAAACAACTGAAAATATTTTTGAAGAAGATATGTTATACAATCAACAACTCATGTAGAACTGTGAAGCAAAACTCTTTATAGTTAAATGTGCTTATACTCTGTCAGTTGAATTCAAAGAGGGCTGAAATATTGGCCTGTCATGACCTGGAGTATCTGCTTAATCCTGAACATGAAAGAATCAGCTGAGTCACAGCGGGTAGAAAAGGTATTTTAAAAGTTATATTTGCCATTGCTTTGCTGATTTTTTAATCGGTCAGTGATTGTAAATATACATATCAAATAGTAATATCAACTATTATAAGTTTTAAAACATCACAAACAGCCACCAGACTATTAGGATTTCATTTTATTTTTGTAAATTGCCTTTTGACATTGTAAATCGCCACAGATTTGCTATGGGAGAGGAGTTTTTGGCTTCCTTCCCTTATTCATTTATTTTGGTTTAACTGAGGAACTTTTTTGTTTATTTATAAATTAAAGAAGGAATTAACGTGAGAATTTGAAGTTACATTATTTTATGATTATGCTAATGGATTAATGACTTGTCACAATCTTAGCCTTTTATTTTCAAATAGAATATGCAGATTTAAAAACTCTAAAAGATCTTAACCGAATGCATGCCCATAGTCATATTTTTTGTTGCATGCCCAAAGCAAATATTCCGAAGAAGTAACAACCAACCACCACATCAAACCTAGAGAAACAAATTTGAACTCTGAACAGTAAGTCTGTCAATATAGCTTTCAGAGTCTTTGCATCAAAAGAAACCCGTGTGGACCCTCCATTGTTATAATTTCCACATCTTACATCAAAATTATTAGATTCACTATAGAATGCATTTTACTAAAAATAATACATTTGGTAAATATTGAAATTTTTGCTAAAAAGTGATTATGTGTAATGAAATTATGTTTGATTGGTATTTTAGAGAATGCATTTTTCCGTCAAATAATACACACACATATATATATATATACAATGCTAAAAATATATTTACTACCAATATAAAATTAACAAAAAAAAAAATCTCATTCTCAACAATAATAAAAAAAAAATCCAAAAAATAAAATATTACATTGTGATTTAATTAATGTATATTATAAAAATAAATAAATAAATAAATGGGTTTGCACACTTTTACAAAATTTAAACTATGTGATAAAAAGATTTGGACAAATATGTATTGTATATGCAATAGAAATATACACAAATAATTTCTAAATAAAAAATATCATACTCTTTCTCTAACAAATTTTCACAATTCTACACTTTACACCCACTAAACAAATAAAACTTTTTATTTTCTTACCCGATTTTTTGTTCTTCTTTTCCCCTCACCACTGTACATGTAACCCCCCTCCTCCTTTATTTCTCTTTTTTCTTTCCTACTTTTTCCCCACCACACGTTCACACCTACCCCCACCCCCTCCTTAATTATTTTTCCCATTTTCCCTTTCCATTTCCCAGCAACTTCAGTCTCTCTTTCCCCTCACTGCCTCAAATTTTCTTTCTTGCTTTCTTTTTTTCTCCTCAGTCCTCACCACATGCCCCTTTAATTTATTTTTCTTCTTATTTTCTTCCACTCCACTGAGCAGTGCTGCAGGGAGCTTGGGCATTTTGCTGGGTTTTAGTTGCTCATTTTTTGGTAATTTTGTACATTCACAGTGAGTGTTTTGTTTTACTTTGGTAATTTTGTACATTCACAATGTGTGTTTTGTTCTCTTTCTTTCTTCCTTTTGGTGTGTGTGAGATTTTGGGTTTGTTTCTTGCCCACTCTCTCTTCTCTGCCTTTAAAAGGCTAACTAGTCGTTTCTTTTTTTTTAAAGAAAAATAGACCTGCCTATTGAAGAAGAACAGATGCGCGTGATCCTCAAAATTCACAAACAAAAGCAGTCCGCTGAAACCTCGGGGATGACCTTTAAAAATCTTGCTCTGATTTGATGTTACATCTAGAAAGAAAGCTCTTAGAAAGTCTAGACTCTAGAGACGAAGCATAAATAAGCAAGTTGCTGCAATTTTTTGTTTCTCCTGCTTTGGTTCAACAAAAGTCTTTATTCAGAGAAACGAAAAACTAAAAAGCAAGTTGCTGTAATTTCAAGAGCGATTGGTCTTATACATAGGCAGTGTGGGTATCTAATCATTTCTTAAAGTGACAACAATCTCACAGTGGGACTTAACACTAAGCAGTTTTGGAAGACAGAACTGTCAAGTCCGGTAAGTAATTACTTTATTTTTTGGGTCAAATTCTTCGTTTGAATGCATGGAAGTGTGGTGAAATTTAATTTTTAATTTGATCATTTGTTTTAAGTAAAATGCTATCTTTCACTACTGTTTTGTACTCTCAAGATCAAACGATAGTTGTGGTGAGGTTTGCTGAAGATAAAGACTGTAAATTCATATAATATTTCATTATCAAGAAACAGTTTTTAAATTCATTAGGAGAGAATGAAGAAAAGAATTAAAATCCACTATTTTTATGGTTCCTATTAAAGGAGTTAAGACTTACAAAAATTTGGATCTCATTTTTCATCAATATTTTTGAAAGACCCAAATTAAACTACTACAAGAGTGGTGTCAATCTATTCTAGGAGATTATACTCAAGGATATATAGATTTTCAGAATATTTACAAAGTTTTTTTTTGTTTTTATTTTATAGCATTCCATTTTTGTTTAAGTTGTTAAAGGTAATCGTTGGACTCCTACAACGATGCTATACCCAAAAAAGAAAATAAAAAAAAGGTTCTTTCAAAATGGCCAATAATGTTGTACAACTTGTGCTTCATACCCAAACTCAGGAATGGAGACTGTCAGGAGACATGGCGTGGATACATGGTGGGCTTAATGAATTTCCGGGTCCACGGAGAAAACTTTAAGCGAGGATTTTTATTTATTTATTATTTTTTAAATATTAATTAAATAATATTTATTTAATATGAATGAAAGCAAATTTGAGTAATCCAACATTCTCACTTTTTCTTTTTCGTTTCTGCTCACCATTATCACCTTTAGCTTTCTCTTTAGTCTTTACTCTTTTAGAGTTTAGACTTCAAAGCCCCCACAATCATTAACTCCACATCCTCATCTACCTACCTCTCAAGTCTCAACTATAGAAATCCCATTCAAGACACAGCAGAATACCCGCAGCCCAAAAAAAGAAAAAAAGAATACTCCCCTCATTTTGCTTCTCAACCTTGGCCAAACCGCCCTTCCCCCTATTATCATTCACACTTATCAGCACATACTTCACACACTACAGCCCTCCTCAGTTCCAGCTCCCTAAATACACACATGATAGACACAGCACAAGCCACACAAAGTAACCAAAAAGCAACTATTAACAGCTTTTCCCCTACCCACTCTCAGACTCTCAGTAGGCCACATACGCATGGAGACTCACCATTTGAGCTTATTCCGTCACACACAACACAACAACAGCAGCATCTCATCCATTATTGAAAACCCACATCACATCACACCACACTACCACCATCAACACCCCTCCAAACCATCAATCACTGCCACAAAACCAACACCACTAAACCCAAAGGGGAGAGAAAAAATTGGAGAAAGAAAAAAGGGATTTGGTTTTGGCCCCTATTCCCAACCTAAACCTTTACCCAAGCCCCACTTTGGCCCAAATTTAGTGAACTACTCAATAATCCCAATTAAATCTGATGACCCACTCAACCTAATTTAAGACCCATCCAAACCAAGCCCAAATTACTCACCAATCAGCTCAAGCCTGCAACAGAAAGTAGCCCAAACCTAAAGAATCAAGGGTGAGTTTGGCAACCCATTTTCTAATCAAGCTTTTTGTTAAAAGCACATTTTGGAAATTAAGTTTTGAGCTTCATTTCCAAAAAGTGATTTTTCAAGGCTAAAAATTTTACAAACCATGTTTTTTTTTTCTTATTAAACACAAAATTTAGGTTTTGCTTTTTGAAAATGTGTTTTTTACCTTTCAAATGGGATTTCAAACGGGCACCAAATCAACTCAAGTCCAACAACAAAATCTTAGGTCTCGTCTCTTTGGTAACAGTTTTTAAAAACGGTATTCAATTATCAGATTCCTCAATTGCTTTCTTGAGCATGTTTGTGACAATTTTGGGCTCGTAGCTGTAACGCCCACCGACCCAGGGATCGTTCTGCTATGATATAAAAACTCAATCCACAATTTAACTTTCTATGATTTAAATTTGACTAAAGTCAACTTTTGGCTCCCTAACTTTGGGGGTGTTTTCAATTTGACCCCCTAACTTTGAAAGTTTTCATTTTGGCCCTTTATGTTTGAGTCGTTTTCAAATGAGTCTTTCCATCCATCTTTGTTACTCTAGTTCTGTCAACTCAACAGTTTTCAAAGCAAGTAGACCAAGATGGGGAGTTTTTGGTGGTGGGTTTGATTGAGTCTTGGGAGGTCGAGACTAACAATGATGGTGGGGTCTTGTGAAATGGTGATGTCCTTTGATGAGACTCCAGTTTTTGGTAATTATGTGAAGTAGTTTTGTGGTTTATTTCTTGTATTTAAAAAATAGAATTTTTAGGGCGTGGGGGTAATATTCAATTGGCCAAAAAACATGTTTGTCAATCGGAAATGTTTTACAAAAAGAGTGCCTCTTAAAATCGATCCTCCAGATTGCCCATTTTATAAACTTCAAAGTTTATACTATTTCATACAGGTCATTCAGTTTTATTTTCAAGAATTTAAAGCTCCAAACTTTCATTTCCCGAAGCAATAACTTGTTCAAGGAACCTTAAGTTGATAGTTTGCGTATCCCTTAGTTGAGTGGGGCATTTAGTTTTTATTCAAGAAGTTATCCTTTTGGCCTTTATGATCGTTTTCCAACTAATCACTAGAACCGTTTGTCCTTTTAGGGATGCTAGAGAAAATTTTGACTCTAAATTATTTAGACTAAATGATTACTTTGAATATTGGGTTTTTCTTGTTGTGTAAACTAGAAAGAGAAAAGAAAAGAAAAAGTATTTCATTATTATTATTTTATTGTTAAATAAAAATAAATAAGTAATATTAAAAAAATGTTGAGCTGAATTAAATAATACTTAAAAAATTGGTTGAGGTGGCAAAATTAGAGTAATAGAGATGGATGGAAAGACTCGTTTGAAAATGACTCAAACGTAAAGGGCCAAAATAAAAACTTTCAAAGTTAAGGGGCTAAAATGAAAATACCCCCCAAAGTTAGGGGGCCAAAAGTTGACTTTAGTCTTTAAATTTTTGCTAAATTTAATATTTATATCTTTGCAATTAAGGGCGTTGAGATAGCTTAATTAAAGAATGTGGTGTTTGAATTGCAATTTAAATTGTGGTCTTTTCTAGATTAAGTGTGTTTGTCGACCCAAAAAAATTTCATTTTTTTTAGATCTCTTATCTAACATTATTGTTTTGTTGATACGAAGGATATAAACGTTGAGAGGAAAGAAAATAAAATAAAAACAAGGAAAGAAGAGATTAATATTTCCCGTTCTAATTGATAGAAAAGTGAAATGAAAATAAAGAATCTTGTCTTAAATTCTTATTATATCCTTGTATCAGTGAAAGCAATTGTTTTAATAAATTAGAGAGATAAGATTGGTAAATCACTATGTAAGACATATTCTATCTTATTTTCTTCCCACTTTGAGAAGATTAAAATTGTGGGTTTAGATAGAAAATAATCATGTCTCATTTTAACTTATCTTTCAATTTTTTATTCTATTGAACAAGGGCCAAAAAAAAAAATCATCTTCTTTCTATCATTTTCTATCATCACTTTTCCACTCTATCAAATACACTCTAAAAAATCCATTATGCAGTAGCCCATCCAATAATGTCTCCTTCTTCCCACTTGATCTCGTTCTTCTTTAAAGGAGTGGATTTGAACCCTCACACACATTTTTAAATTAAGTTAGTTAGGACTTTTTTTCTTCATTTTAAAGGAGTTACCTAAAAAGAAAGTACACTCTAAAAACAGTAATTTGACATCATTTAATCTTATAGAGTGGCACAGACCTAGCAATTTACTTCAGTGATATTTTCTGTATTATTTCCTTATGTGACCACTAATGAAGATATTATGTCAGCCACATTTGGCCTCTTCCCAAAGTTCTCGTTGGTTTTTTATAACCACAGTTCTCCCATTTTATCTCTTGGTTGGCCAGAAAAATAATTTGTTGACCACTCTCTATCCAGTCCTCTTGGAGCAAGAACTCAGCTGAGCGGTTCAGGTTCGTGTGCTGACTTATTATTACTAGCTCACCTGCATATATATATGGGTACATGCATTTAACAATAACTTTTATTTATTTATTTTATTACTAAAGCATTTAACAATAACTACAATTAGACACATATGAAACATTCATACAACTTTAATACCATCGATTTGCATTTTTAAATTCTTGTCAACTATTTTAAAAAAACTTTTAAAAATATCATTTATATGTAAATTGCTAGTCCTTGATTTTTCTATTTTAATAAGAAAACAAGGTAGTTTGTTTATTTATTTAGATACATAGTTCTTGATTTTTAATGTGAATATTTAAAGTGAGTTCCAATTAGCTTATTTGATAAAACCTTTTGTTGTTGAACAAGTAACATGAGTTTAAATCGATTGGTTTCTTGATTTCATGATAAAAAAAAAAGTTAATCATTATAGAGTGGATATCATAGATTCAAATCGTATTGTTTCTATAAAAATACGTAAATTTTTAATTGATACAATGAATTCTATTAACGTTTAACACATGTTATTAACTTGTAACACCCTACATGCACTCAGACGCATTATCAGACAAACAAGAAGAATTCCTTGGCTTTAGATTTGATCCAAACTTCATGCGGTCCGGACATTCTTTTTGAGATTAGGAACATTAGTACGGCCAAACTTGCTTGGGATACTTTGGTAGAAAAGTACAAGCCTAAAAGTAAGCTCTCTCTCCTTTCTTTGGAAAATACACATGCTCAAACATTCTAAAATAAGAAGTCTGCAATATGATGATGAACTTATTAAGGAAGAAAAAAAGGATTTCTAATTAGTAGCTAGCTCCCAAGAAGAAATAAAAAAGAAAAGAGAAAAACTAAATATGGGATCATTGCTCTAGCCCTCCCCCTTTGTCTAAAAAAAGGAAAAAACGCCGTTCTTGGTAAGTGGTAACCCAAATTGCTTCAAAGAGAAGAATGCAAGGCAGATCTATACGTAGTCCTGCTCTACACGGGGTACCGCCATGTCATTTGCCTCTCTACCTTTTTGCTAAACTAAATATCTAAGCAATGTAATTATATTAACAGCCATTTGATTATCTAAAAAAAATAAACAGCCATTCAACATCACCAGACCCACCAAAAATCCAAAACCTCAAATTCCAATATATGGAGCAGGAACTCAGCTTAGCCGTTTAGGTTCGTGTGCTGACTTATTATTACTAGCTTTTAATCACCTACATATGATAGATGCATTTAAGAATAACTACAATTAGACACATATGAAACATTCATATAATCCATTGAGACATGTCAACTATTTAAATCTTTTTTAAAGATATCATTTGGTAGAGTATGCAAATTGTTTGTTCTTGATTTCTTTGTTTTAATTTAAAATAAAAAATTAAAAAAAGGCAAATTATTTATATATTTAGATACTTAGTTTTTGCTTTTTAAGGTAAAATTTTTACGTGATACAATGAATTTTGTTAACATTTATTACACCTTTCAAAGAAGTTATTAAAAAATCATTCATTATGCAAAATGTATTGAAAAGGTACAACTAAGTTTTTAAATAGGGATTTAGCAAAAAAAAAAAAGTTTTTAAATAGGGAAAATTTTCATTGAAGTTTATACATTGAGTTTTAGTAAGAAAATTTAAATTAATTTCAAATGGATTGGAAGTAGTTTAAATGATTTTGAAGTAGTTTCAAGTGAGTTGTAAGCAGTTTTAAAGGGACCAGAAGTACTTTATATGGTCTTTAATTAGTTATAAATTGGAGGGATATTTAACACAAAATTATATTAGATTTGAAATCTAATTTGGAAAATACAGTTTGGGCCACGACTCCTGTGCAAACAATATTATTCATTTAGTCAATACTGAAATCTAAATAAATGATCATCTTGTAATTTCTGTTATATACTCTAAATCTTTTGATTTGTATAGTAAAAGTATGAAAACTTGACAGATATGGAGGACTTCAAGCAATATACGTCCTTTTATAAGAATGTCCATGAAGGTAATTGGGACTCTGCTAATCAGTTCCTTAGTTCCCATCCAGAGGCATTGAGTGCGAAAATTTCAAGACATGGAGATACGGCTCTACACATTGCTATCCATGATGGACATAAGAATATTGTGAAAGAGTTGGTGAACAAAATGTCAGAAGAAAACTTAAAAACAAAAAATAATTTTGAAGTTACTATTCTCGGTTATTGTGCTCAAATTGGAAACATCGAGATGGCAAAATGCATAATTGGAAAGAGCCGGACCTTACTTAGCATTGAAAGTTCCCATGTTAAACTCATTCCAGTTGTGTTGGCTATCAGGTTTAACCCCAATGCAATAGACATGATTCGCTATCTCTATGATGAAACTCCTAAGGAAGATCTAATGCCAGGAAAGGGCGTCAATGGTGCTACATTTATTACCCAGTGCATTTATGCCAAAGCTTTTGGTAACAACTTTAATTAGATTTGACTATACATTTGTTGTTATTTCTATTCTTTTAAATCTTCCCTATAATTCCCTTTCTTTTAATTAATTACTTCTATTTACGACTCAATAGATTGGGCTTTGGATTTGCTCCAACGTTACCATACTTTGGTTTTGGCTCCAGATGTCAACAAGCAGACCCCTTTGTTGGCATTAGCTAGCGTATCTTTTGCATTTCCAAGTGGAAATCAGCTTATATTTTGGAAACAATGGATCTACGATAGTGAGTATCACTCTCTTTTCTCTTACTTTCCATACAATTATTTTGCTATTTTACACAAACCTTTGATGGATTTGATTTAAAACTAGCTTGAAACCTATGTAATACACGGAATTTTTATTTATATAAATTTTATAATCTTATTTATTTAGCTTTTAAGACATCATCAAATAAAACAAAGCTCATAATGCCACTTTTAGCAGCAAAAAAAAAGAAAAAAAAGAAAAGAAAAAAGAGCTCATAATGCTACAATATTTAGAAAAACGTAGATTCATTTATTCAAAATGTTAAAGTTCAATGGGCCAAACTCAATCTCAAAAGATGCCTTATGAGATGAGAATTGTCCATGACTTATATACTTATTACTCACTCTAACTCTTTCCAATATAGGATTATATGAAATAATCTCTAACACAAAAAATAAATAATTAAGATAAAAAGAAGTTGCACTAATTATTATAAAATTGATTCAAATATTTTATTCCATGCATAATGACTTCATATGCTTCAACTCTAAATCTAGTGGGCCCAATTTTGCCAGCAACCATGTCTTAGAACATCTCTTTTAATCTCATAATTTCTTCTGGATATATTGACAAATTCTATTTTGACCCCTAACACGTGCAGCAAAATATGTGGATTAATTGAATAAATAACTCATAAAAAAAATTGCCAAATCAAAAGCACTAACATAAAAACATTAAAAAGTGATGAAAGGGAAAACTACTGGAAAACTTAATCATCAATGAAAAAATCACTCTAGGGATCCAATCTCATAGAAAATTCATAAGAAGAAATAGTTACAACAGTCTACATACAAAACATTTGCACAACTAATCTTTCTATTGTAACCTGTGCAAATGCCACATTTACCTTTCAACTGTAGTGGCCTTAGAGCCTATAGAATCCTTCTACACGAACTGCCTCCATGAACGAATCTTGTCCACAATTTGGAACTTCGAATAGAAACAATAGCGACTTGCTGTTGACGAACTAACTTTATGGTTTCAAGGAAGAATCAAATGTTTAGGCACAATGGGAAATTCAAAAAAATATCTCACGAAAAGAAACACTCTAAGAAGAGGAATTTATAATTGTTTACACTCAAGAAGGTTTTCTCTTAGCTTAATCTTGATACAACAACCTCTATTCTCTTAATTTGTGCAAAAATTGCTCTTTTTATATTGGAAATCATTAGGTTAAGTTGTTAGGCTTTCAATTTCAATTTACTGTTTGCTTCAACTTCACTCCAACGAGTGTCTAGCGAGAGTATAGCAAACTCTCGAAGATAACACAGTTGTGCCAACTTCAAAAGATCATATCTAACTCATTTCAAATCTAAATAAGGTCAAATTTGTGTCAATTTTGAAGCCACAAATATCTACTTTCCATGAAACATGTTTCATGCAAAACTGTAGTTATGGTGTAAAATAAATGAGCAAAAGATCTTGATCTTTCAGCAGATTATGAACTCATCATCTTTAAGCAGCCTTTGAACTAAACTCAAACTTAACATAATTATATTGATACAATCAAAATTTGATATGCTTTGATATTATGATTTGCCAAAACATCTATGACCTGTAACAAATTATATTATTATATAAATTATGTAGACTTGTAGCTGACTCA
Source organism: Fagus crenata (assembly GCA_014362285.1). Taxonomy (NCBI): domain Eukaryota; kingdom Viridiplantae; phylum Streptophyta; class Magnoliopsida; order Fagales; family Fagaceae; genus Fagus; species Fagus crenata. The sequence goes on along the minus strand of BKZX01025809.1, from coordinate 4,912 downwards.
AGTGATGCACAAGAAAGTTAACAAAAAAATATTCATATATGGTACATATTTAATTAATAAGTATTAACCAAAAAAAAAATCAAATCAGACAACTTTTACAAAAATTATATGTTGTTTAAATAGATTGTTTTTGTAGAATATCAAATGTAATTTACTCATAATTTATTGATATTGAGTTGCTTTAGTCTAGTAGAACAATTGGTTTTAAATTTTTTTTTTTTTTCAAATAACATATAACAATGCTAGCATGTTTTATAACTCCAAAATATAATTCTAACATAGAAAACCATGAGCATTTAAAAGATTATGTAACAATATTTGAAGAACTTAATAAAAAATCTAAAATCATTGAATTTTACTTTCTAATCTACACAATGCATGATAAAGTTCAACAAAAAATATTGGTTTAAATATTGTTTCTGTATCTAAAGTGTGCAAAAAAAATAAAAAAATAAAAAAAATTCATCCCTAAATTTAAAAAAGTTCAATTTTTGTGCCTAAACATTCTAAAGAGTTTTTTCAGTAGTCTAAGGGAAAAAAAAAAAAAAAAAAAAAAAAAAAAAAAAAAAAAAAAA
>BKZX01025801.1:34367-50409 GCA_014362285.1 Fagus crenata | reverse complement strand
GATTCCATTTGAATCATGAGGTGGATTGACTTTTACCCTATATGCTATATGCTAGGATGGTGGGAATCATATGCTAAAATATTGTTTTTGTTCCTATCATTTATATGAATTTCATTTTAGGTTCCTAAACTTTAATGAATACCTAAAGTAATTTTTTTTTTTCTTCAGGGTAACATGAACAAGCCCCCTAGCCATCACCATATTTGACAACTAGCCATCTATATACCAAACCCAAAAGCCCCAATTCTTATAATTTATTCTCCACAACTGTCTCCCCCAATAGGCCAAACACGACTTGTCTATCCAAGGAGGCTTCGACGGAAAAGGGAGATCGATGCACTAAGGAAAATCGATTATTTGGATGATTGGATCAAAATGTTTTAAAATGGTTATTTTTAGTGGATCACATACTTGTTTGAGAAACAATGGCTAAACTAGATAGTAAACAACTTTGAAAGCATCTACACATATAGTTAATCTTACAAGCAACTATATAGAGAAATTTGCAAAGAAAAATTATAGTATTACCCATTGCATTACATTCTATTAACCAACAGCTGGGCATTAATTTCTTGGTTCATTGACTTTTTGCGTCAATGGGCTACAGGATCTAAAATTCGGTAAGTCTCCGGCGGTCAATTTTCTTGTTGATGAGGGAAGAAAAACAGGGATTTGACATATTGGCTCATTGCCTTTTTTACTTTTTTGACGTGGAAAGAATTTGTCATTTTCCCAATCAATAAAAAATAAAGATCTTTGAACGTGGAAATTTTCCTAAGTCCTTTTCATTATATGTCAATAAATGGGAAAAAAATTCCTAGTAAAATAAACTATAAAATGGCTGAATGACCAATGGGGCTGGAAAATGAGGAAGCTTGTATTTAAAGTCATGGCCTGGGAGTCGGAGTTCCCTTTGGAAAAATTACTACACATAGATTACCTTTTCAGTATAGTGCTGATTTCTGTTTCTATTCTTTTCACCTATGATGTTGAAGATATATATTATATGAGTGATGTTAGGGATATTACAAATTTTATTACATAGTCTTTACAAATTGGTATGTCACCAATTACAAAAAAAGTAGTAAGCATATTCTTCAAAACCCATGACAATTGTATTTTACATCTCATTTTCCCGGTAGCACAAAAGCATTACACTCCCATATTCTAATGGGTATTAGGACTGTCTTTGCCAATCAGATCAAAGGTTAAAATGGCTCAGTGCTTCAATTCATATCCAACTACATGGGACAGAACTTTTATTTTATTTTAATTATTCGAAGAATTGGTTGCATTATTTGGGAGGAGAGTTCATGAAGGCAGTGGTTACCGGGTTTCATTTTGAAGACTGGCTTTCTAATTTAGTAGAGCATTTGCCTCTGACTCTTCATTCATAGAAATAGAAACAACTTCAAAATGAGGAATGGAACACGGTCAACGCGGCCAGAGAAAGGAGGGAAACTACTTTTTTCAAGCTAGACAATGCCGTGGTCTTTGTTTTACAAGTTGCAACTCTATCTTAATATGTCTAAGCTACCCCATTATTTCTTGCACACTATAGTGTAAGATTTGGATGTCTCCACTCTCCAGCAATCAATTTTCGTCGTTAATGGGTAAGAAAAACATGGGAATTGACACGGTAGGGTAGATAATTTACTTTTGACTGTTCTTCACGCTGAATATTTTGTGGGTGGCTGATTTGGTCACCTTAATTAGCCGACTTAGGTCTTTTTTCTTGATATGGCCAAGCTAGTATCAACTTATGCCGAGCACAGATATATATATATATATATATATATGGTTTTCTTGTTTTACTGAAGAGAGAGTTCAAGGCTGCAACAACCGCACATAATTTTAGTCATTTACACACCAAGTTTAAAGAATTAGAAATTCTTAATTATAGTGTGTAAGTTGTGGTGAGAGAGCACTTTTTTATTATATTTGGGATTTGATTTTGTGAGAATGCTTTTGTACCACATTTGTTATTTTTCTAAGTTCTTAGTAAAAAAAATTTCTAGATGTGTTTGTGGACGTAAGTCTTAAGGCCAAACGAGGTATATTTTTGGCTTCTTTGTGTGATTGCTTCTTTTATTTTTCTATTTTTATTCGCATAAACTCATTATTATTAACTAGACTCTATACAAATAACTATAAAGGCTTCCACTTCTCAACACAAAAAGTATCTTCACGTTGGAAAGAATTTTCTATTTTCTCTATCAAAAAAGAAAAGAAAAATAAAAAATTCTTGAATGTGAAAGTCTTCCAAGTCCTTTTTGTTATGTCAATAGCTGGGAAGAAATAGTACGCAAAAGTGAAGGAAAAAGGGTAAGCTTTATTTATTTATTTATTTATTTATTTTTTTCAATATGTGGATCGGAAAAAACACGCATGGATTTACATTTTCCGTAGTGTCCATTTATGTTTGAGAATTCTATGGTACCTAATCTTAACCTTTAGTATAGAATATTACTTTATTTCATAAATATTCTATAATAATAGATGAAGAGTTAAGATTAGATAGGCATGCAATATGAAAAAGATAAAAAGAATTACAAAAAGAATGATCACTCTAAAAAGTTTCTATCTTAGAATTAGTGATCTGTTGTAAAATAAAAGAGATAATAGCAAAAGAAAATGAATAAGAGAAACTCTTATGAGAACTTTCTTATTAGATGGTCATCCACACCAGAGAGGAATTTCTAAAATTCCCTATCTCACTAATCTCTCTACCTCATCTCTATATCAAAACTGAAGCATTACACTTATATATATATATATATATATACACTTGGAAGCATGATTATAATGATTTACACTTTAATCATGATTCACACTTTAGCCATGATTTTCACTTAAGCCATGATTCACACTTTAACTATGATTCTCACTTTAGTCATGATTCACACTTTAATTCTGATTCTCACTTTAGCCATGATTCACACTTTAGCCATGGGCAACATCAATTGTCATACTTGTGTTTTGAAATGTCAAAGATGGCTGATGTGCAGGAATTTAGTGTGACTACAAAGGCAACACCGACTAACTATATTTTGGACGGTGACTTTTGGAATAATTCACAACACTTTTCCTTAGATGATCACTCACAAAGAATATGTCTCATTGAAACCTTGTCAAGGAAAAACCCAGTGGGATAAAAACCAGTGGCTAAAAAAAAGAGAATAGTATTCTTGTGAATCTTTAAGTGCCTTTGGATTGCCTCATTAAAACCTTGCAAAGGAAAACCCAATGGGAAAAAAATCTTAGCGAAGGAAAAAAGAGTACAATTAGCACATATCCTTCAGAGCATTTACTCTCTTTCATGAGTACATAGATCTTCAATTGTCAATGAAAAGATCCTTGACGCATGCCAATATTATGAACAATCTTCTTGAATGTCGTAGTTGGCTAAGTTGTCACTTGATCGGATCTGCTTGACATCAATATCACTGCTCTTCTAGAGCTTATGTGTATAAAAGAATTATAGGTGAGATGTGTTTGTTTCATGAATTGCTACATCTTTGTTTGCTTGATAAATCTTTATGCAATAGCAGTGTTGTCACAAGTGAATAGTATTCTGTTTCTGATCGTTGTTGGTATGGATCAGATTGATATCATGCGTCTGTATTTCCCATTAACTGTGGATTTGATTTATAAGTTCGATCAAGTGCAATTTGCAAAATACATCAGAGTATCAATTGCATTGATATATGATACTTCAGGATCAATAATTACTTCATCCTTTTCTTGAGGGCAAAAATGGTCCTTCTTAACATTAAGTGACCAATCAACTATTGGAATACTCAAAGGATAAGTTTCATTCATATGAAAGTGCTTTAGGACTTCCTCTGTGTATATTAATTGGTGAACAAGAATTCCATTTGGAAAGTGTTTAACTTGCAAGTCAAGACAAAATTTTTGTTTTACACAGATTTTTCACCTCAAACTCATTCTTTAAATGATTGGTGGTTTTGTGAACTCTTTAGAAGTTTCCACAATATATACCACAATAGTAGCAAATCGAGATTCTCATTCTTTAATGCATGGACAAATATGGATTTTTCTTAAATCTTTCTTTAAATAAATATTCGCTAAAACAATTGTACCACATGCACCCAGATTGCTTTAAACGATATAAAAAAATTTGTTATTTGGTAGAATATATTCTTCAGACATTTTATATCCTTCAGGGATTTTAAATTTTATGCTTCATGCATTCCATATCATTTAGGGATTTTAAATTATATGCTTCAAGAATCTTTGTTATTTGGTAGAATATATCCTTCAGAGATTATATGCTTCAAGCATTTCATATCCTTCAGGAACGTTCAATAATTCATATAGATATGCGCATATCTAATTTTTCTGTAACTACCAAGCTAATCAAAATCCTGAATGAAATTGTATCCATTACAGGAGCATATATTTCTTTATAATTAATACTAGATTTCTGCAAGAAACCTTATTACATAAGTTGTACTTTGTACTTCATAATTTTATTAAATTTTCATACAAATACCCACTTGTATTTAAACAGGCATTACACCTTTAGGTGTATGGACTATAGGTCCAAATATTTTATATTTTACTCATGAATTTAGCTCTATTTGAATTCCACATTGGCCAATCATTTCTACGTCGACACTTTTAAACGGTTTGTGGTTCAAATTCACCATCATTACTTCGGGTAATGTTAAGAGCAAATATGTTGTTGACAACAATTTTATTTATATCCCATATTTCTCTTGTATTTAAATAATATATCGAGATCTCGTAATTTCAGGTCCCTATTTCTCTTCAGGAGATAACTCTTCAGGAGGTTTATTTTCAGGAAATATGTATGCACAATTTTGGATAGATTCTTGTTTCCTATTTCATGGGTATAACCTCTTCAGGGGCTGCAACTTGCTTTTCTTGTGGTTTCCTCTTCTGGGGAATCTTATCTTTAGCACTGACAGATCTTTCACGCTCCAAGCGTATCTTAGATCCACTTATTGCTATACAATTAATTATCCTTCAGGGACTTCAATCCATACTGGGGTATTAGCAGCTAGAAAGTGGGATTTCAAATTTTATTATTGCTAGTGAACGCATACAATAATTGGTTTGCAATACCTTACAAATAAAAAATTCTTTGAACTTACAGTTCACATTGATTTGTGTAAGGATCAAGATAAGATAGTGTTGTCTTGCTTTTGGAAATGAATTTTCTCCTCCTAATGGTAGGGAGACTATTTCAAAATTATCATGATTGTATACAATGAAATTCATATCAAAATATAATGAACCAAATATCATAAATTCAAAACATGCAAACACATAATCAAGATACAATCATTACTATTATTACAACAAGGAAATTAGATCAATTTGAGATATGATGTTCCTTGCCATGTTCCTGAAGTGCATGTTAATTAATTAATTAGGAAAGGAATGAGTGAGACACCCATATACAAGTAGCTCTCTCTCTTCTATCATACAAAGTCGCGGGAGTATTAAGAGTGTATGTTAGAAATCTTTCCAGCGACTTGGGGGATGAGAAAGATAATTCACCTAAGAAGCATGATCAAAGATAATCTTGCTTTGTAAGAATCTGATAAAAAATTATCTTGCTTCTGTTTGAGAACATTAAATTGTTGATTTTATGAATCAGTTTGTGATGCTGCATCCTTTTAGAGTATAATCAGAAGAATTGATGAGAGAGTAAGATCTGAGAGGTGAGATATGCAACGGAGAAGAGAAGCGAATTTATAGGATAGACACGCGGGTGAATGAACGGTTCAGAAGACGCTACATGTTTGGCTTATCCAATCACCCACGCTAGAGACATCAATGATTCAGGAAGTTTAAAAAATGATAGATGCTTTTTCAAAAAGAAAATCCTGTAGACACATCGAGCCTTGAGTCAGTGACTTTTTCCATATACGTCGAATCTCGAATTTCAACAAACATTGAAATTTGAGGAAAATGTGTCTCAGGAATCGGATGATAGGTAATCGCACAGATTGTTTTTGTTTCATTAAAAAATCTAAATTTTATTTATCACACTCTGGTTTTCGATAAACTTCATTCATCATTTTCAAAAAATTATATCTTAATCTCTCGTTAGATTTTCTAGGATGGCTTCCTCTTCTTCTCAAAACAATTATAATGCATTTAATCTAAATGCTGTGCCTAGTGTAGAGCCAGAGGTCTGACGTCCATACTTTCTATTCCCGAATGGCCCTGTTATGGTAATTGATTCCGTGATGCTAAGTGGTACAACTGCAATAGCAGTAGCTGTAGGTCCCCTCCCTCCGGAGGATGGAAGAGTATTGGCTAAGAGGACAGATTCTTAAACCATTAATGACTCAATGGCACTCACTATTCAGTGTGTTGTCTCTGTTTCTAACATAGGACGACGTCTGCATGTTAGAAATCATGAAGTTCGAGCATTGCGCTCCCAAGTTACCATTCTGCAGCGGTTGCTCAAAAACAACAACAAGAAACTAGGGAAGCTTAAATAGGAAAATAAATGGGTTGAAGAATCTCGTGGATTTTTATGCTAATGATTTAGTAGCATGGTCTACAGAACAGGATAAGACCACAACTAAGCTTCAAAAGTAGTACGAGAGGCTATTGGTTGTGGTGAAAGAATTGGCTTCTCACCCAATTCCTTAAAAAAATGTAGTGGTCTCATTTTCTAATAAAATCATGTTTGTTAATGATAAGCTTATTTCACCTTTCATGCATGGACATACACACATACATACATATAACTGGGCATACAACCTAGTGTTCAAAATTAAATGGATAAACATATAATCTTTCCCAAGAGAATTAATTTAATTGGATTACTTTACACATACCGAGTTCTCTATGAATTGTATAAGAATGATCCTCTTGGAGAAGTTTCATGAGTATGTTAGCCCATTGATGTACTTAACAAATTCAAGTACAACATGTCCATATTTTGCACATGATCTTTAAGAAGATGGTATTAAATCTCAATATATGCAATTTAATGAGATTTCTTAAATATCACAAAATGTAATAATATGATAAAAAAGAATATGTTAACTGGTATGGATATTCAACTAACAATCAAATTATTAATTATCCATTTGTATCCTAGAAAAAATCAAATGAGTGACATTTATTTTATTTGGGATATCAAAATAACTTATGTGATCTTTCAGATTAGTTTGATCTTCTGGATCAACAAAATTTATTGTTAATAATTTCACTTCAAGTGGTAAGGTGTAATATTCCTTTTTTAGAGAATATTTGAGTACATCCTTCTTGATTTTGTTCATACCACTTCTATGTCCACGACCCTTATTTTTCTTTAATTATCAAATGAGGTTTCATTCACTTTAGGAAATGGTATATAATTGGTCAGATAGAACTTGTGGATTTTTAGCAAAATCTTATTATCTTGTTTAACCAATAGAAGAAAATATATTAATTCAGAGTTCTTCTTGAACTTACATTCTTGGTATTGCTACTTCAAGAGCATTTTTGAGACATGATATATAATATATGATTTTCCCTTTTCCAACATGTTTTTTTTTTTAGAGATTTTCTGTCACGACCAAAATCCGTAATATGAATCGAAGTCGGACCGGCATGCTAATACCAAGTCTGTGCTTGATATTAACACGAACCATCTAAAAGGAGTATAAAATTTTTTCTTCTTTTCTCTCTTCTCTCATCCTGATTCTTTAACTTCTCCTTGGGTTGGGAACTCTCATAATATAAAAAAACATACTCCTTTACAAAATAACTGAATATAATAGTCCACCTTAAAGGAAGTAATAGTAGTCAGAGCATCTATAACTGTTTATACAAAATACATCAGTATGTGGACATAATGACTCTAACACAGCGGAAGACTATTTAAACCTATACATCACTTCTACTTTATTTATATAAAAACTCAAAACATCTAAGACTTATTCTAGATACCACAGAATTGCTCCTCCATGCTGAGACTCTTGGCTGCACCATAGGATGTTCCTGCAATCTGAGCAATCCACTTTGCTCAGGAAGGGAATTGACATGAAGATTTAACAGTATGCATGAATGCATGATAAACCGAATAATCTTTGTGGATATGACTTGCGTATAAATAGTTCATGCTAAAATGATTTCATGAATTTCTTGCACATATATGTTTCATACTGATGAACATAATATCTGATAACTTGTAGGGCATAATATATTTATTGAATTCTAAACATATAGCATGATTCTTTTATATGTAAACTAAACATGTTCCCTTAAACTGTTCTGAAAAGAAAAACTTATCTCATACTATTGCATAAAATAGCAAAACTATATGGAACATGTAACTGAACTTTATCTTTAAGACTTGGCACCTTGTGACTTTACTTGTGCCATGTCTACAGGGAAATTATCCCCTCGTGGCCTTTCTGCTTACCAGTCTACAGGGTATAAAACCCCTCGTGGCCTTCCTGCTTGTCAGTCTACAGGGTATGAAAACCTCTCGTGACCTTCCTGCTACCAGTCTACAGGGAATACAACCCCTCGTGGTCTTACTTGTTGCCGGTCTACAGGGAATAAAACCCCTCGAGGCCTTCCTGCGGTCACAAGGCCCTCACACTGAAAACTATTTTAGGTGTTCATAAAACATATCATGCTTGTTTACTTTTCAATCTCTCTCTTGCCTTACTAAGCCCAAAAATCCATAGCATACCCACAGTTTGCTTCTTAAAACTGTTTTAACTGTATCAACTCAAAACTGTTTCTAAATCAATGCACATTTTTTTTTTTTATAAACAAGTATCAAACTGAGTTTACTGAAAGCATTGATAAAACACATATAAATATATTCTTAAAACATGGACTATTAAATTTTCATGGCACATTCCCTTACCTCGATCCAGCAGCAGCACAACAGTCTCAAAGCTTGCAGTGGAGTTCTCTACTTTCCTTGTTCAGTCCCTAGACCAAAGGCTATTAAAATCCAATGATTAGCAGATATTCTAACTCACAAAAGTACTCATGGCTTCCCTTAACTATCAATTCTATAGGTTTTCTAATCCTTCTCACATCCTCACCCTATTTAGGTTCCTAGGAGTCTCTATATCGCAACCCAAAGGCAACCAATCAAGCAAACGAAATAATAGTGGCAAAACATCAAAACTAGTTCTATTTACTGCCTAAAACAGAAACCGTATTGCTGGACTCAAAATATTTCTTTTCTATACTAGATGGTATAATTAGGACATATAAAAATTCACCCATTTATTAAACACATTATTTATCATGCATACCAAATTTTAGCTCAATTCACTTGTCCAATTTGCAAGAATAAATTCTTCAAAAATCCATGATTTACAAGTTGCTGCAACATATCCCCAGCTATACAGCCCACTTCTAAGCCTTATATGACCAACCAAAAGGTGTCATAAACTCATGAAATTTTATAGGAGAATACCTATATATGTGTAGCATGTGACCCTAAATTTTCAGCTCAATTTGAGCTTTATACAAAATTATAAAATTCAACCAAGACAGAAAACGCAAATCTGTCAGCACAGTTTTGAAGGCAACTTTAGATCAGTACCCACAATTCCTTATTCACTAAAATCACATGAGGCTAATTCCATCAAGAACATATACATCCTAGGATTCCAGAAAATTATCCCAATCACTTAAATTCCAAATATTGGATTTATTATGTAATTTCAAACCAACAAACACAGAATCTGTCAAATGGACAGATTGTACAGTTTTCTTATAAAATAACAAATAATTATCAAAACTCAATATTTTTCTATGAAATTTCATATACATAAACTAGACATATGATAGATTATCCTAGAGAAAACCGTTTCCTCATATCTATTTTCAAAAATAGCAGAATTTCCACGAAATTTTACTGTTCACGCAGATCTGACAGAGCAATAAAATTTCCAGCAACTACCACTTCAAATCCCACATGCATGTCCATAGAAATCCATTTTCCCTAACCCAAAATCATATTTCTACAAACCCATAACCTCAAAGTGTAGAAATCATAAAGATCAACCAACAATTTCACTATACCCATTTCAAAACATATATGAAAAGCTAAGATTTCACCTAATCTAACACATGCATGAAGTTTCAGTTGAAACCCCCAATTAAACTCCATGAAACCCTAGAGAATTTGAGGAATTTACCTTCTAAGGTTTGGGAATATAAGCCCTAACACGAGCTTATCCTTTTCTTGATGGAGGGAAGCTTGAAGAAGAGCAACTATGGAGGTTCTTCCTCCAAGGGATTTTCGGCCAGCAGAAGGGGGAGAGCTTCTCTCCCTCTTTTCCTTTCTTTCCTCTTAAAATGTGTGTTGAAATGAGGAAGTGACCGGCTATTAATGGGGAAAATGGGCTGACCATGGATTTAGTTAAATGTATGGCTGGCTGGGTTAGTGGAAGTGGTTTTCTTTTTGTTTTTATTTTTATTTTTAGCAAGTTGACTAGACTTAAATTTAGGTTGTCTCTTTAACTAAACTTACACTACTTGATATTACACCATTTCTATATATATATATATATATATATTATTATCATTTTAATGTCAATGTAATATGATATTATTACTTAATCAAACTATATGGTATATCCATTTTAATTACTAATGTGTACATAATAATGTAGTGTAGTGACAATCCAAATTAAATTTACTTACCACATAAATTTATTAAACTTATAATCCTTTATTAGTTTTGAACCAATATAATTAATTAAACCATTTAGTGGTGCGGGGTATCACATTTTCCCTCATATAATTTTAATTGTGAGCTGATTTAGAAAGTACAGAATCTTACTCACTTACACCTTTTAAAATTTTGCAACTTTAGGTGCATTAAGTGTAAAGTTGTATTCACTTGCACTTTTATAATTTTGCAACTTCAAGTGTATCGATTTATAATGAGTTCTTGTAAGGTGCAGCTTCTGGTGCATCCATATCTCTCTCTTAAATTATTTCATAAAATTAGGAGATCCTTTATTATAAGGTACTCAGTCTTTTTAATCTATCATAGAGATGATGATGAATAAAAATCATTACTTTTACATGATCCTGCTGGGATCCGTGGTTGTCATCTTAATAAGCTTAAGATAAAGATACGTGTCACAAAGAATTAATAGATATGTATACAAAATTAATTAACATATCTCACATATAACTCTGGTAGGCTTAAGGTAAAAATATAAGTATAATGGGATTACATAATTTATAATTGACCATATTTGATAATATTATTAGATATAATATCTTTACTATAAAACCCATAGGATTTTATAATCCATAAATATAAAATTTATAGACAATAGATCAATATAATAACATATAAGTAAGATAATAAAATTATCAATTCTTAAGAATAAAACTTATAATGGGTTGGAGACACAACGAGAACAACTCCTTTCTTCGGATTTGGTTAGAGCTTTGTGCTGATAACGTATTGTAAAATAAAAAAGATAATAGCAAGAGAAAATGAATGAGAGAAACTCTTATGAGAACTTTCTTATTAGGTGGTCATCCACACCAAAGAGGAATTTCTAGAATTCCCTATCTCACTAATCTCTCTGTCTCATCTCTATATCAAAACTGAAGCATTATACTTCTATATATATATATATATATATATACTTGGAAGCATAATTATAATGATTCACACTTTAGCCATGATTCTCATTTAAGTTATGATTTACACTTTAGCTATGATTCTCACTTTAGCCATGATTCACACTTTAGCCATAATTCACACTTTAGCCATGGGCAACATCAATTGTCATACTTGTGTTTTGAAATGTTAAAGATAGCTACTATGCAGGAATTTAGTGTGACTAAATAGGTAGTACCGACTAACTATATTTTAGACGGTGACTTTTGGAATAATTCACAACATGATCATTCTTTTTGTATTTTTTTCAGCCTTTACATTGTGGAAAGTTTATGTTGTATAGGTTAGGTATATATGTAGAAGTGGACTTAGATTTCATTTTCTCAGTCAAACAAAAAGAAAAAAATATGGGAAAATTACACTTTACACTTGAACTTTGATATATTTTTCAATGTCTTCTCAAAATTTTTGAGTTGCACAATTTACCCCCAATTGAACTCAATTACACGCCTGGTACCCTCTTCATCCAAATTATTGTTAATTTGGATGGAAAAGTGAGTCATGTGCAAAACATGTAACTTGTGGGACCCACATATCAAATGACTTTATCTTAAAAAAACTAAAATGACTAAACTGTCCCTCACACCTCACAAACCATCATATAACACTGTTTTTCTTTCTTCTCTCCTTCCTCATTTGTTATTACTGAATCCAACTCATCCACCTCCAAATTAGCCCATGGTTGAAACCATTGCAAAGCCAAAAGTAGCAAAAAAAATCTCTATCAATTTTCTCTCCTCCCAAACACCACACTCAATGGGAAACTCACACAGCGCCATAAAAAGCACAAATAACATCACACTTAACAAAAAAACACAAAAACACCATAAACACCAAATAACTTGGACGATTTGAAATTGATGAGAAAATTAACCAATAAAATTGAAATCAAATGGGGGGGACCTTAGGGTTGGTGATGTGGGAAATGTTGTGAATCTTGACGGTGATGGTGGAGCGAAGAGTGGCGGAAAAGAGACCAAAACCAACGCAAACCCCCAACCCCCAACCTTAGCTCCTTCCAGAAATAGAAACACCAAAACCAGTGCAAACCCTATTCCTCAATCATAAACCAATATGGACCCACAAAGCAAAATCCATATTACATCAGTTTCTTGAGAATATACAATGGCAAAATGAAAGGAGTTGGATTAAGATAGTGACGGAAAATTGATGCCGAAATTTTTGTAATCCATCACTCAACTCTGCGCCAAAACCATGCCACCTAAACCATTAGTGAGAGCCTGTTAGCCCCCATTGGTGTGGAGAAAAATACCATTTTTAAACAAAATCGCGATAATGATGCATTTGGGCTTGCAAATTTTACGAAACGGTGGTTTTAAAAACGCCAAATTATAGCGTTATAATACCAAAGCTCAACCTAACTTTTTTGAAAACGGAGGTTTTAATATTTGTGTGTTACACTTATTTCACCTTCTAAATTACTAAACTGAACTCAAATATTTGTTTATTGACCAAACCCCATAAGTTGGCAGTGGATTTGGAGTGGCTGAGAAGACTCTAAAGCTTCAATGAAAGGATTAATTGTGGGTTTGATGAATGTTAAACTGACCCTTTACCTGTGCTTAGTTGACGATTTTTAAATAAAGCATAGAATATGCTTCGTGATAGTCTTGGTTGAGAGTTGCAACATAAGCACCATTGACAGTTGAAATAACGGGGCCTTCCACAGGCATTTGAGATTAGAAATTTAAAATCATTAGTTTAGTGAACTTTAGTCCAAGGGTGTGAATGTGAACTGTGAAGAGTGAAAAGGAAACTAGTGAGGAAAAAAAGAGAGAAGAAGACTAGAACTCTAGAAGAGATAGGAATCGGTGAGAGAGGAGAAAGTGAATGGGGAAGAAATGAGGAGAAGAGATCAGTGAGAGAGGATTTCATGAGAGAGAATATGAAGATAAGGAAGAGAGATAATAAAAAGTTAAAAAATGGGGAAGCTGAAGTGAATATATTTTTTTTTTTTTGCTTCTCTGACAAAACCTATGTACTATAGTACTTTATCTCTACTTTTAATAAAACTAAGGCAATTTGAATTAGATTACTTTTTTCTTTTTCTTTTTTTGCTGAATAGAATCAGATTACTTTAGGCTGAATGATTGCCTTAGTACATACCTTAATAAAAGCAATGAATATCGAATTTTGACATTTTTGTGTAAATTAATTTATTATTTATCAAATTATATTTATATATCAAATTATTTTTATTAAAGTTTGAGAGCAAAAATTGCTCGCCTTATGAATTCATTACTATCTTCATTATAATTTTATCATAACATTTTGAAACATTGATTGTATTTAAAAAAAAAAAGGTAAGATAACCTTAATAGTATACTTAAGTCCTTTTTGGTCTGTTATACTAGAAACAACAATTTTAGACTAAAATTATTCAAATGCTCAATTGACAAAAACTACACTTTTTCACAATTTTACCAAACTCTTAAATGTGTTTTTCAAGATGCACATTATCAAATCATTGTATTTAAAAACGCACATTTTCAAACCGCTCACCCAAATTGACCTGAGTTGAAACCCATGAAACCCACCCAATAAAAAATTAAAAACCCTTCACCTAAACCATCAGTGAGTTGAAACCCATGAAACCTAGCCCCGCACACTATGGAACTCACACATGCCGCCACCGCTAACCCAAACTTAGCCAATCACACACACACCAAAGACCAAATTCACAAAAACCCATCCCAATCTAGAATTCAATCTCACCTCCGCAATACTAGTGTAGAAATATGTTGAGTGAAATTCTGTGATGAGCAGAGAGAGAGAGAGAGAGAGATCAGTTAAGGGATATTGTGACTGTGATGATGTGAGAGAAAGAGAGATCGGTTGAGGGAAATTTGAGATGAAAGAGAGAGACAGAGAGATATTGTAATTTACTGCTTTAAAAGTTGACTGGTTCAAAAACAAAGAATTACATACATAGCTCAGATAAACCCGCAATGCCATTGAGAAAAGCTAAACAACTAGTGAACAGAATTGTTCACCTTCCTTTTTCACCATGCCTAGATCAGAACCTTCCAATTTTATTGATACCCAAAAAAAAAAAAAAAAAAAAAAAAAAAAAAATTAACAAAAAAAATCAATTCAAACCCAAGAAATTATTCTTTACAAAAAAAAAAAAAGTGTTTGGTTTCCGAGAACATATATATTAATAAAAAGAAATTAATGATATGAATAATTGAAGAAAACCTGTTGGGTGCAATGGAAGGCACCAATGGAAGAGACAGCGAGGGACTTCTCAAATGAGTCAACGCGAATGTCAGAGAATTTGGTAGGGGTGCCAATTAGAGTGTAACAGTGATAAGGGGCTTTTGGGGTCTTTAATTTATTTTGTGAGTGATAACTGTTCTGGTGGGCCCATGTGTTACCTGATTATCACTTGTTTCACTATTCTGTGTGGAAAGAAGGTGTAACGAATGTACAATTGAGTCCAATTGGAGGGTAAATCGTACAACTCGAAAGTTTGGAGAAAATTGAAAAAGGAGTCATAATTAAAGTGGTAAAGTGTAATTGTCCCAAAAAAACATTCCAAAACGTGAAAAGTCTTCCAAGTCATTTTCATTATGTCAATAATTGGAAAGAAATTCCATGCAAAGTAAATAGATAGTGCAAAGGTGAAGGAAAATTGAGAAGCTTTTTTTTTTGTTTTTTGTTTTTTTTTTTGGAGAACTTTTGTTTTGTTTTTTATGTGGAAAAATTGAAACTAAATGGACAAGCTAGACATTGTCAAGGTCTTTGAATTTTTTTTTTTTGAAGGTGTGGATTGGAACAACCATGCATGGATTTACATTTTTCGTATATTGCTCATTTATGTTTAGTAGAATTCTATGGTACCTAATCTTAACCATTAGTATAAACAATTAATATTACATAGGTATGGTACATAATACACACACACACACATATATATATATATATATATATATCCTAAAGTGATCATTCTGTTTGTATTTTCTTGGTGGTTTACATTGTTGAAATTTATGTAGTGCGATAGGCTTTTAATTTTATTTTTTTTGGTTGATAATTCGATAGTTGGGGATGGGGGATTTGAACTCTGGTTCCTTATAAAGAAAAACATACAATACCAGTTGAATTATAAAACTCTTAGCATGTAGAATAGTTAGGGCAGGTATGTAAAAGTGGACGTAGATTCCATTTCTTTGTCAAGCAAAAAGAAAAAACATTGTTGAACATGAAAGTCATCCAAGTCCTTTTCATTGTCTATAACTGGGAAAAAATTTCAAGAAAAATAAATAAATAGTGTAAAGGTGAAGGAAAATGGGGATGCTTATTTTGGTTTTTATGTGGACAAATTGCAACTAAAAGCTAGACAATGTC
>BKZX01025801.1:333-12268 GCA_014362285.1 Fagus crenata | reverse complement strand
ATGCTTAATTTAACGCTTTCATCTTTAAACCGATCTCTGGCCTCTTTCTTTAGAGTTTGGTATTTTGTAGTTGCGTTTATGAGTCAAGTTTCAAGGGTTTATATTGGATTGTAGCGTAGTAAACTTAGGGGTTAACTTAAGTTGGGTTTTTAACTTGCCTTAGCACTTAGGAACCCTTTAAGTTGACCGAAGCCTAAGTGAAGTTGTATTTTTTACTTGCCAGTCATCCTGGGCCTTAGCACTTAGGAACCATTTAGGTTGATCGAAGCCTAAGTCAAGTTGTATTTTTAACTTGAATTTTTAACTTGCCAATCATCCTAGGCCTTAGCACTTGGGAACCATTTAGGTTAACCGAAGCCTAAGTCAAGTTGAATTTTTAACTTGCCAGTCATCCTGGGTCTTAACACTTAGGAACCATTCAGGTTGACCGAAGCCTATGTCAAGTTGTATTTTTAACTTGCCAGTCATCCTGGGTCTTAGCACTTAGGAACCATTCAGGTTGACCGAAGCCTAAGTCAAGTTGAATTTTTTAACTTACCAGTCATCCTGGGCCTTGGCACTTAGGAACCATTTAGGTTGACCGAAGTCTAAGTCAAGTTGTATTTTTTAACTTGCCAATCATCCTGGGCTTTAGCATTTAGGAACCATTTAGGTTGACCGAAACCTAAGTCAATTTGTATTTTTAACTTGCCAGTCATCGTGGGCCTTAGCACTTAGGAACCATTTAGGTTGACCGAAGCCTAAGTCAAGTTCTATTTTTAACTTGCCAGTCATCCTGGGCCTTAGCACTTAAGAACCATTTAGGTTGACTGAAGCCTAAGTCAAGTTGTATTTTTTAACTTGCCAGTCATCTTGGGCCTTAGCAATTAGGAACCATTTAGGTTGACTGAAGCCTAAGTCAAGTTGAATTTTTTAACTTAACAAAGTATGGAGAAGCAAATAGAAAAGGACTTCATTTTATGAAAAGTTCAATCATCATTCATAGACATTCTTATTTACAATCTTTACACCTTCCGTAATAGTGTGAATGTGGCATGAAGTCAAATCAATTTTGGGTGTTGCAAGGGTTTTAATTGGTATAAACATCTTGAAATCGGTACTGAGAACAGACGCCAATGTTGCTAAGGCATCTGCATGACTGTTCAAATTTCGCCCGATCTACTCAACCCTTACCATATTGAAATGGGTGATGGCTTGTTGAACTTTCAATAGGTAGGCCGCCATACGTTCGTCTCGAGCCATGTATTCCCCATTAATTTGACTCGCAATTAGCAATGAATCACAATGGATGATCAAGTTCTTGGCTCCCAATGTTTTTGCCTAATTCAATTCGGCCAAAACCGCTTCATATTCGGCCTTGTTGTTTGAAGCTTTGAAGTCGAGCCGAATTGACCGTTCAATCACCGTATCATTCGGTGTTATTATTACTACTCCGGTTCCCGACCCATTAGTATTGGAAGCCTCATCCACGTATACTTTCCACTATCTTGAGCTTTCAAGCGAATCTTGTTGGAAAGTTGTTGCGCTTGACTCTTTATGTCCTGAGGCTAGAGTAAATTCTACAACAAAATCGGCTAGGATTTGCCCCTTTATGGCTGTTCTTGATAGGTATTTTACATCTAAAGCGCATATCTTCGCACCCCACTTTGAAATCCAGCCTGTGAAGTAGGACTTTTGAAACATAGCTTGTACTGGGTACTGCGTTACCATGTGGATGGTGTGTGCTTGGAAATATTGAGGTAGTTTCTCAGCCGCCGTGACTAATGCTGAGCCAACCTTCTCCAGTGGGAGATAACGCGTCTCCACATCCATCATAGTCTTGCTCATATAGTATACCGGGCACTGGGCAGTATCCTTTATATGAATCAGCACAGCATTAACAACCCATTTAGATACAGCCAAATACGGGAAAAGCGGTTCGGCTGTTTCTGGTTTTGTCAAAAGTAAAGGAGAGGAGAGATACCTCTTTAGATCTTCAAAAGCTGCTACATAACTATCATCCCATTTGAAGGTAGTCCCTTTTTTTAGGAGTTGGAAGAAAGGTTGGCACCGATCGGCCGATCTTGAAATGAACCTATTTAAGGCCGTGGTCATCCCTGTTAACCGCTGAATTTCTTTGTGAGTTTGTGGGGCCTTCAGCTCTTGAAAAAATTTGATTTGATCCGGGTTTACTTCAATACCTCTATGGACGCCATGAAACCTAGAAATTTTCTAGAGCCGACCCCAAAAACGCATTTGGAAGCGTTCAAACGAAGCTTGTGTAATCTCAGTGTTCAGAACGTCTCCATCAAATCCTCCAAGTGATTTTGTGACAACTTGCTCTTCACGACCATGTCATCGATGCAAATCTCCATTGTCTTCCTAATCTGGTCTTTGAACATTTTGGTGACCATTCGTTGATAAGTGTCGCTGGCATTCTTCAGATCGAGGTGGTCTTTTTGCGATCTTCGGTTGATAAGGCAATCTGATGATATCCTTAGAAAGCATCCAGGAAACTCATTCAGTTATGCCTGGCTGTGGCATTCTTGGGTAAGGGGAACAAGTCTTTCGGACACGCCTGATTTAGGTTAGTGAAGTTTACACATACCCCACTTCCCATTCTTTTTCTTTACGACCACCGTGTTGGAAAGCCATGTGGGGTACTGCAGCCCTTATTGCCCCTACTTGCAATAATCTCTTTACCTCTTTTTGTACTGCTTCCGCATGTATTGGGGCCGCTCGTCTTGCCTTTTGTTGCACAAGTTTGCAATGAGGATCTACGTTCAGCCAATGTTGAATGTAATCGGGTTCTACCCCCGGCACTTCATAGGGATCCCAAGCGAACACGTCTATGTTGCTTGTCAGAAAATCTATAAGTTCGGTTCGGTTGGCCGAGTTCAGTTCCTGACCAATCTTAAAATACTTCTCTGGGTCAGAGGAAAAAGCCATTGTTTCTAATTCCTCGCAGGGTTCATATGATTCGTGGCACTTTTCTATAGAGGTATCCCTCACACCCTCTAATTGCTATAAGCCCTTGGAGCATTATGCCACAATTTTCCCTTTCTGCTTTGCCCCTAGGGGATTTTGTTTGATGGTGGCCATGATGCATTGCTTGGAAGCGACTTGGTTGCCCTGAATCTCCATTATTCCGAAGTCAATTAGGAAACAGAGTTTCTGGTGAAGAGAGGAAGGCACGACCTTTTGTTTATGCAACCATCTTCGACCTATGATTGCTGTATATGGGGAAGGCACATTTACCACAAAAAATCTAATCTCTAAACTAATTGGTCCTGTGTGAACTGCCATTGTGATCTGGCCTATTGGCCGGACGCTTTCTCCTGAAAATCCCACCAAAGGAGCGTCGTAGGGTTGGAGGTCGAACTGTTTGAGATCAAGACTGTGAAACAAGTCTGGCTTCATTATTTCAGAACAGCTGCCTTAATCTATCAATACTCGTTTGACATCCGAGTCTCCAATCTTAAGTTTGACCACTAATGGGTCGTTGTGCGGGGTTTGGACATCCCTCAAATCCTTATCAGAGAAGAAAAAATATTGTTCACTGTTCAAGAAGTCTGTTCTCGGTTTTTTAGAGATGACCGAGCCTTTAGCCACCTAAAAGACTTCCCGAAGATGTTGAGCCTTTTTCAAATCTGACCTCAGCCGATTGTGTGATTGCCCATTTGGCCGAGATGTGTGGATCATTTCGATAACCTTAACCGTGGGTTTGGTGTTATGGGCGACCGTCGGTCCTTCATGGCAATTCTATTTCTGGCTGTCCCCTATGTAGCGACATAAGTGTCCTGCCTTGACCAACTGTTCCAAGTGTTTCTTTAGTGAGTAACATCTCTCGGTCATGTGGCCTTTCTCTCTATGATAGGAATAGTATTTGTTGAGGTCTCTCTTTGATGGATCTCCACCCAAGGAGGTCGGCCACGAGAAAAAAGTTCACTTTTTATCTCGGCCATGATGTGATAGATTGGCTCATTAAAGACCGTATGTACTTCGCCCAAATCCCTTGGCTGGGGAAAGGGGCCAAGATTCTTCGCTGGTATATCGGTTCTCCCATATTGGCGGGTTTTTTTGGCGGTCAGCCTTGCATAGACACCGCTCTTGTTCTTGCTTGGTCGTCTTCCACCTGAATGAATTGTTCAATCCGAGACATGAGATCTCTCTTACTTTTAGCCGGTCTTCTAGAGAGATTATGTCTTAGTTTGGATTCCGGGTCTAAACCCAGCTTAAAGGTTTTGATGGCTATTTCTTCTGTGCAGCTGTCCACCTCGTTGTATACTTCTCAGTACCTTAAAGAGTAACTTTTCAGTGATTCCGAGTCCTTCATCCTCATTGACAAAAGGGAGTTGAATTCCTTTGACTTCCTGCTGTTGGTGATAAATCAGGAAACAAATGCCTCAGCCAATTCATCCCATGAATGAATCGAGGAGTGTTGGAGGCGATTGAACCATCTGAGGGACATCGGTCCCAAACTTGAAGGGAACATTCGACACATTAGGGCGTCATTGCCAAGGTGGAGAGTCATGCTTTGTCTGTAGTGGTTGATATGTTCGATGGGATCAGCCCTGCCGTCATACATTACGTAGTTTGGAGATGAGAACTTTCTCGGTAAATGAGCTCTCTCTATTTCTTTCGAAAAGGGAGAGTGATATTTGATGAAGGGCCTTCCACACTGTTTCTTGTCTCCTCCATGCTTTATACGACGGCCTTGTCATTGAGGGGGATTCGGACTAGTTTCCTCTGGACCCCTACCCGAACTCTTTCCTCATTTCTTTCTTCCGTCCGAACTCTTCTCCTCTTCGGTATCTTCGATTGATGTACTTGAATTATCTACTGATATGGATCGGGCGAGCTTACTTCTAGTCTTAGGTCTGCTAGAATGCTCTAATCTCCTGGAGTTTTTATTTTTCTTTAACTTCTTTTTCAGTTCGAGGACTTGTTGTTTTAGTGCCTCTACTGTGTTCATGTTCCTCTCGTCTCTTGTTCGGTCATTGGACGACATGCTAGTTTTTGGTTCCATGGCTTTGGTTTCTCGATTCATTTTGGACTGTTTGCGATATTGGTGGGACGATTCTAGTTTTCATTCATTTCTAACTATTCATTCTTCTTGGAATTTTTTATCTTGGAAAAGTACTTTCCCACAGGCGGCGCCAATTATAGTGGGTCCTTTTTTATACTACAATTAATTTCTTAAAATAGGAAAAAAATACTATTGGTCAGATTTTCCAGAAAAAAGATTCCCTTCATTAATGATTGGTTTTGACTTTATATCACATTATGTCTTGTATTTCGTACCCACCTTTTCGATGTGGGATAGCTCTTTATAATATAAATAAATACAAACAAAATAAATAGATAGTGCAAAAGTGAAAGAAAATGGGGAAGTTTTTGTTTTGTTTTTGTTTTTATAACAAATTGAAACTAAATAGACAAGCTAAACAATGTCATGGTCTTTGATTTTTTATTTTTTTGAAGATGTGTATAGGAAAAAACACGCATGGATTTACATTTTCAGCATAGTCCTCATTTATGTTTGGGCAAATTCTATAGTACCAAATATTAACCATTAGTATAAGATATTATTTTATTTAATATATATTTTATAATAATAGATGAAAAATTAAGATTACATATGTATGATACATTCAAAAAAATAAAAGTATGTATCCTAGAATTAATTTTCTATTTGTATCTTTTGGCCACTTATATTGTTGAAAATTTATCTAGTATAGGGTTTTTATTTTTTATTTTTTATAATTCGATAGTTGGGAGTGGGAGGATTTGAACCATGATTCTCCTAAAAAAAGAGAACAAACATTACTAGTTGAACTACAAGGATCCTATCTTGTAATATAGGTTAGTTATGTAGAAATGGACGTTCCATTTTCTCTGTCAAGCAAAAAGAAAAACCATTCTTGAATGTAAAAAGTCTTCCAAGTCCTTTTCTTTATGTCAATGGGAAAAAATTCCAGCCAAAATAAAATAGATTGAGCAAGGGTGAAGGAAAATGGGCAAGTAGTTTTTTTTTTATTTTTTTTTTTTTTTATTTTTTTTTTTTTATGTGGGAAAAATGCAACTAAATAGACAAACTGGATAATGTCAAGGTCTTTGATTTTTTGCTTGTTTGTTTGTTTGTTTTTTAATATGTGGACTAGAGCAATCGCGTGTGGATTTACATTTTCCGAATTGTGCTTAGTTTTGTTTGGGAGAATTATATGATACCTAATCTTAACCTTTACCATAGAATATTACTTTATTTCATATAGATTTTATAATAATAGCTCAACAGTCAAAATTAGGTAGGTATGATACCTAAAAAAAAAAACGGTGTCTATCTTAAAATATTCATTCTTTCCGTATTTTTTTTTGGGCCTTGAAATCATTAAAAAAATTATGTTGCATAGGTTAGGAATATACGTAGAAGCAGAAGTTGATTCCATTTTATCTTTCAAGCAAAAAGAAAAAACATTCTTGAATGAGAAAAATCTTCCAAGTCCCTTTCATTATGTTAATAGTTAGGAAGAAATCCCAAACAAAATAAATAGATAGTGCAAAGGTGAAAGAAAATGGGGAAGGTTTTTTTTTTTTTTTTTTTTTTTATGACAAATTGAAACTATATAGACAAGCTAAACAATGTCATGGTCTTTGATTTTTTCCTTTTTTTGAAGATGTAGATTGGCACAAACACATGTGGATTTACATTTTGCAAATAGTGCACATTTCTGTTTGGAGGAATTCTAACGTACCAAATCTTAACCTTTAGTATAGGATATTACTTTGTTTAATATATATTTTATAATAAGAGATGAACAATTAAGATTACATATGTATGATACATTAAAAAGATAAAATTATGTATCCTAGAATTGTAGAAAATAATAAACTAGAATAATCTAATGGAAATATAAAATGGAGAGAGAAAGAGATTGCGAGAGAGGAGGCTAGGGTTTCAAGTGGTTCGGCACTTTGGCCTACGTCCACAAGATAAAGCCTTGTAAGCTACATCTTTATTATATTCTTAGTGTACGAGTAAATAACGATTCTAATATCTAATCAATGTGAGATTCCTTAATATTCTTTCTAAAACTCAAGGTGTGGTTTTAACAAAACCTTTGAGTTTGGTAACAAAAGAAAGCTCAAATCTCGACTCAACTCGGCTTGGCTCGTATCTCAGATCAATGGCTCAGATCTCAACTTTGATTTTTTATTTATTTTTTCTTATTGGTCTATGCTTTTTTTTTTTTTTAAGTTTTTTATTTTTGAATTTACTGTGAAAACAATATCGGTTGATTGGATGCTCGGAACTTCGACTGGTGCGTGGTGGCGTGTCCATACCCCGATGTCGTCGATTCTGGTGGCGATGTATAGATCATCCACAGCTCTTTCGATTGTGGTGTCAAGATCTTGAATTGGTGTCTGGAGATGGTAGATCAAAGAGATCGTGGTTTTGGCTGGTTGGGCTGCGCGTGGAGGCGCGTTGATGGATTTTCCAAGCCTTTTAACCGCATGTGGAGGCACATGGATGCTCAAAATTGACCTCGGTTTTGATCGTTTTGTCGATCACGGGATGCTCTACTGATCTGTGTGATCAGTTTTCTGAAAAACTTAGATTTGTCGTAGGGAGCTTTTTGGATGGGATTTTCAAATGGTGGAAACAAATAAGACTGATGGGTTTATGAGGTGTGGAAGTGGAAAAGCATTGGGGTGACTCGTTTGAGCTCTATAGCTCTGATATCATGTGGAAAATAATAAACTATAATAATCTAATGGAAATATAAAATGGAGAGAAAAAGAGATTGAGAGAGAGCAGTGGCGGCTCCAGGAAATTTTTTCAGGGTGTTCAACGTTCATTACAAAACTTGAATATAACATCACTAAAAAAAAAAATTACATGAAATATACAGTAAAAACATAAAATATCAAAGTATCACTACAAGACAATCAGACAAATATACAGTAAAAACATAAAATATAAACTATCAAATAAATAAATAAATATTATATTAAAAACTAAGATTCGGTCAAATAACTAAACAACTAACATATAACAAAACAACTAAACAAGTAGTCAAGACTGTCAAGTAGTGAAATAGATAAGAAAAAAAAAAAAAAAAAAAACCCAGATCTGAGAGCCGAATCGGAACGGGTGAACGGCAGAACCAGTGAACCAGCAGCAGGTGTGGGCGCGTGGCGTGATCGAGCAGCGGCGGCAGCAGCAATCAGCAGGCGTGAGGCGGTGCGGTGAGGGACGGTCTGGCGGTGGACCGGTGGTGGCTACTGGCCTTCGCACTTCGCAGCAGCCAGCAGGGGTTTCAGCTTTTGGGTTTTCTCTCTCTCTTTGTCTGACTCTCTGTCTCTCAATTCAACTATTCAGAACAAATTTGAGATTTTTTTTTGTCTTCGTTCAGGGCACACTGCACGCACACCGCACGCAGTAAGTTTGGGATTTTTTTTTTTTTTTCTTAAATAGAATAAATTTAATTAATGGGCTGGGCTGGTTCAAACATTTGGGTTTAAACAAGTTATTATTTGGGCTTATTTTGTATTATGGGCTTAAATAAGTGTTGTTATTTGGGCTTTTTATTTTTGAGTATGGTAAATTAGGTTTATTAGATAAGGGTGTTCACAAATTATTTGAGGGTGTTCACAATTTTTATTTGAGGGTGTTCAGAATTTTTTTTTAGTCGAGAATATCTATATAAAAAAAAAAAAATTCTTTGATTTTTTAAAAAGTCAGGGTGTGCAGCTGCACACCCTGAGTATAAGGTAGAGCCGCCCCTGAGAGAGAGGACATTAGGGTTTCACGTGGTTCGATACTTTTGCTTGCGTCCACAAGATAAAAGCTTATATGTGACATCTTTATTATATTTTCCATATACAATATTTTGGATAACTATAATATATTTAGAAAAATCCTAATTAGAGTAAAAGACTAAACAACCATTCTAATATCTAGTCAACACGTGCTTCCTTAACATCACCTTCTTTCTGATTCTAACATATTATAAATTGAAAGTACCTTTTTATTACATTTTAATCTTGTCATCCCGAGAAAAATCTTGGCTGTACCACAGGTGGTGTTAAAGAAAATATCTTAAGATAATTTGTTGAAAAGTTCGTAACAGAATAACGTGTGTTGACTTCCGTTTTATTGACTTGGAGACAGTGCTGTCCTATTTAGATTATAAATCACAGAAGTAATTTCATTCGTGTTTATTCGGGTCTCTTGCAGCCAGAATGGGTGTCAAGACTTCCTTTAGGATTATCATAATTCCTATGCTTATTATCTTTTTGTTTCTCTCATCTACGTATACCATGGTGGTTGCCGAACCAAACAATGTCGTCCCACGAGCCAGTAAGTCCCTTATTCCCTACGTATGAGTGCGTGGCGCGCGTGCATGGTTTCAGGTGCGCCTAGATTGGTTTTAACTTTTTCATGCACAGGTTTTATATTTACTCATTATCTTATTATGTTTGCAGAGGAAAAGAGAAGGCTGCGAGCAATTACTGTCCAAATGAAAATTGACGGGAATCCTGGGAATCCTCCCAGAATCAGGGTCCCAAAACCGGGCCTAGATCCGGTAACTAATATTCCACCTCCCCCAATGTCGTGAATAATCTTCCTATTTGCAGAATGCAGAACATGCAGTGCAGAATGCAGAACATGCAGAACAGGGCCAAATACAGAAGCTACAATTAGACCACGTGCAGATTACTTGGTTAACTTAAACAGCTGTAATTAGCTGTTGATAGATTTTAGTTAAGCTGTGTAGAAGTTGTTAAGAGTTTGTTAAAATTCTGTTAAGTAGTTTCAGTTGTAAGCCTCAATTAGTTTTGTATAAATACTAATAGATACTCTGTAATCTTTTTAAGTAAAATACAAGAAATTCCAGTTTTCTTCTTCTATACACATTTACTTTGTTTTCTGAATTCTTGTTACTTCCTGGAAGAAATATTAATCTATATTATACAGACATACACCCATTAAAGTCACTGGCAATAACCATAGCCTGATTCCAGGAAAGTATCATATTGTAATAATGTAAAACACCATGGATCAATTGTGATCTGTTGGAATGAGTAATTTCTGAACTCAATAGATGTGTTCTGTTTGTTATAATTTTGAAAAGTCGGCCTAAAATAAAAAGTCATTTAATTGAATAAAGAAAATAAAATTGTGACGTTAATGGTAGCTTGTCTTAGTTTACGTGCATCGTTTGTAATAAAGGATGGAAATCAATAAGCTAGTCCAAGACTGTGTCTTGTAAAAATGGCTATTGTGTGACTTTGATGGGGAATGTCCTGTAATAAAGTTCTTCAGTCATGGGCGGACCTCAAATATATATATTTTTTTTAAATTATTAGGTAAAAAATATAAAAAATAATTGGATTAAATAAAGTGCCTACCTCCAATTTTTTGAATAATTCTATAATACACATACTTTTTTTTAGTGCATGTAGTACTTTCAATAGATAAAATGTCACATTGATGGTGTTAGTGTCACACATGATGGTAATTACCTCACATATGTTGGTATCTATGATCACATTACTTGATACCCTAAATTTTTATTTATATATTTAAATTTAATATATATAAAATTGGAGAGTACCAACATCACATTAGATAGCACTACCATCACATATGATGACAACTACATCATATTTGATGATAACAATTAAGTAGATACCAAACTTATAAAAAGAGTGAGTATTGTAGAATGACCCTAATTTTTTTGTTAAATTTTTTTTTCTAGGTATATATATATATATATAAAACTTACTATCAAACTTACCAATTGCAACCGCCACTGTGGAAAGATCATTTTCAGTTATGAAAATTGTGAATAATCGATTACGTAGTCGAATGAGTGATCAATGGATGTATGACAACTTGATTATATACATAGGAAAATACATTACACACGTCGAAATTAATTGTAAAAGGCTATAATGAGTTTCTTGTTTGTTACTTTTTTATTATATAAATAATGTATATCGGTTTTAAGCATTTTTTGTATTATGTCTATTAAACTTTAGGATTAAAAGGTGCCCACCCTAAAATGAATTCCTGGATCCGCCCCTGTCTTCAATAATGAAAAGTTATAAATATTTGAGATTTAGAGATCTGAGCATACATTTCTTCGTGAGCTTCATTTCATTTTCATGTTTGTAAACTTGTGTCATGTATTGCAGGTTTGTCTGCAGTTTCAGTTTTTGTATTAGAATTGTCCTTGGCGTCTCTTGTTCTACTTCTTGCGGTAGCATGCATTGTGAATCTTATGATGATTACAACATAAAAATTGCACAAGAGATATACGATCTGAGAAGCAATATAATGCACGAAAAAGCTCACATATACACACAATAACAATCCCAACAGCAAACCTCACAAAAATCCTCAAATCTCAGACGCAAAACAACACCTTTCAAACCCATCGCTCAAAATCAATATCAATACCGGATTCACGATCTCAATATATCCCATCGCACTTGTAGCTGGGCCTTAAACACCACCGTGCATCCCATGCTTACAATTAACTTTCTCATGAGCCAAATAGATTTATTACCAAAAAGAAGAAATATAAAATTGAGGATGAAGCAACGAAATTAGAAGATCTAAACTATTTGGTAGCTGATAAAAATGAAGGAAAGCAAATGAAATTTTGAGTGATTAAAACAGAGGAGCCAAATTTGAAATTCGAAACTTACCGATGAGGGATGGAGTGAACCCGGAATATTCCGGAGACACTCGGGCAATCAAGATTTGAGATATCTGGAGAGAGAATGACAAGGATTTGAATAAATTATCCATGGATAATTCTATAATTACACGTTATTTGAGTTTTTATTTATATGTAATAGTTGAAAGTAAAATTTAAATCCTAATTCTCTTAATAAATGAGTCAAATCAATGCTAATTGAAATATAAAGTTATCTCAAACTG
>BKZX01025800.1:0-12869 GCA_014362285.1 Fagus crenata | reverse complement strand
GGTTTAGGTCACACCCCAAACCAATGAGTCCATTACTCGGGAATCCCATCAGTATTAAAATCCCTCAGGACCTATTCCATATGATTAGGAGTTTTTCTAATGTACTAAGTTCGATTAAAATATAATACTAGCTAATAAACAAAGCATAAAGAGGGGGTGTCCCCCAATCTCCTAAGAAAATATTCAATCCACCAGGTGAATCATGTCATCTGTTCACCAACCCAATAGTTAAATACCATGTGTTATATATAATTAACCAAGTCAGATCATGGTCACACAAGTCACCAATATTGAAAAGACCCAAATACCCTCTGACAGATTCAAGCACATTTCTTTTCTCACATGACTTGTAACCCTGGTATATTCCAGCTAACTGAGGAGGTAGGCCACCTCTCCGACAAAATTTATTAGCATGCCAATGGTAATATGTTTCATTCCCTCAAGTCGTGGTTCTCATAGCATCTATATCTATATATAAATTAAAGCAGAAGATGTTACCATATCTCTGCCACGTGGCATCTAAGGCAACGTCTTCTGCTTGACACGTAGCATCTTAGGTGGCACATGAATTAAATAAACTAAATTAAATACCCACTACTCCATAATAAAAACTACACTATTAATAAATTAAATACCCACTACCCAATTAAATGCTCATATTTAATAAATTAAATAGTCTTATTAATTAATTCAGATATAAATAGATATATTCCAGCTAAATCTGTTAAACACAATATATGTTATTTCAAATATGTATTTAAATTACAACTTGGGCATTCACCCTAATGGTCATTCCTTTCCCCAAAAAGTTTCACCCCTTTGAGAGTGCTTGGATTCAATCCCTGGGTTTGTATCAATTTATATTATATTTTATTTTGTTTGCGTCTAATTTACTTACTTTTGTATAATTATTTTCTAATATTTAATATTTAAGTGGAAATAAGAGCTTAGGCAAGATAAAGTTTACATAAGTATTGCCTTCATTTTCGTCTTTTCTCAGGTTAAGTTTCTATGTGTTTGCTATGTTGATAATTGCATATTTGAAAATTATATTTTCTTTATTTAAAGAGCAAAGATTTGTTTAGATTATAAACTGCTACAATGAGGTTGAGTTTTTTTCCAAGTTAAATGCTAAATTGCTATTAATACTTGCAGATATGTCGAAAAGTGATACTTTAACTATATATGTGGTTTGGCCATAAAAGTTCGTTTCCTTTTTGCTTTAAAAGATAATCAATGATGATAGTTATTGTATGACAATATACCTTTATGAAAACTGAAAATGAGCATGAGGCAGAATCTCATGTTTTTAAAATATTCATTTGAATTATTATATGAAATTCTTTCGTGAGTTATATGATTCTGGCTATAATTATGTAAAAGAATGTTCTTCTGTCATGAGACACCTTAATGAATTGATCTTAAAGAGTGGAGTAAAACGTGTCTCATTGTTATTAGCAATCTCAATTGATTCTGATCATTTTTTTTTTTTATGCATGCAGATGAATTAGTCGAGTTGGTCTTGAAAAGAGTGAAGGATATAGTTAGGATGAGTTTTTTTACGCAATATGCAATATGTATATTTTACATGCGAAGTATTTTTGCTTGGTTAAATTGTAGTCCTCTATTTTTTGCAATAAAAAATGTTTATTTATTTATTTTTATTTTACATTTTCTGACACTATTTAACTGCATATAGAATTTAGTTTGACTTGATCTTTTTATTTTTATACAATTGGATATATTCGAAGTATTTTTGCTTGGTTAAGTTATAGTCCTCTATTTTTGCAACCAAACTTTTTTTTTTTTTTTCTTTACAATTTCTAATACTATCTAACTGCATATAATATATAGTTTGACTTGATCATTTTATTTTTATACAATTAGATATGCAAAATAACTTGACAACTATCTGTTTAATACATTTTTGGGGGGTAAGTGTTAAGTATAAATTACTTTCCAACACTCATATTAGAATTGATGAGGCAACATTCAAATTATCTGAGATTTGAGACATCAATGAACTATCATTTAGAGATAACCAAAAAAGGCAATTGTATTGATTTATTTTTTTTATTTTTTATTTTTTCAGGGGTAGAGGGAATAACATCTTAACATTTTTTTTTTTCTAAGTGTTAAATTTTCCTAAGAGATACGTGTTAGACTTAAGATGACATTGTCATTTTTATCTTCGTGGACCAATTTGTTATATGATGGACTTCTAAGGTCATAAATATTGTTTATGTGATTATTAATAAGTGATAAATTGCCCAAAAAAAGATGAAAAGAAAAACAAAAGAAAGTAAAAAAAGGTAAAGATGAGATAATTAAATATGTGACAAATTGTATTATTTATTTTTACTATCAAAGTGTTATATGTTAAACAAAAATGAGAAACCTCTGAACATTTAGAATTCCTATATGGAACAATTGAGGTTTACCAAAGTAATTGAAATTCATAAACGATGTGAAGTGAGTTTTTTTTTTGCTAAATGAATACAACCCCGGGATATAAACCCCAATTGAAAGGAATCGATGCAACTAGGCTAGAAAGTTATTGATAGTTATCTTTATAGACTTAGTATAATACATTTGATGAAATATAATTAAAATCAATATAATACATTTGATGAAATATAATTAAAATCAGTATAATACATTTGATGAGATATAATAAAAATGATAATTTCTATTTTTAATCGCAAAGAAAAATTATTTACATTTTCTATTTTACACTTCTTTTTTTTTTTCATTATTGTCATTCTTTTTTCCTTCTTCTTAGTTAAGTTGCTTTGTTAGAAACATATTTTTAGAAAAATAATGAAAAAGAGCCACGCATTGCGTGGGTTATAGTCTAGTGTTAACATAATAATCAAAGATAAATTCAAATACTAGTGACAGCTATTATTTATCACCCTACTCTATGGATGGCTCATATTATTTCTCACACCGCTCATTCCACGTCTTCAATTATTATCTCTTTAATTAGGATCGACATACATGTATGTATCACCAATGAAGTGCAATTCATGTCTTCCAGTGACTCAATTTTTCTATGTTTGCTCTATTATTTTTCCACAAAGAAAAGACACAAATCGTGTCTTCTAGGGCTCAATTTTTCTACATAAACTCTCCTGTATTTCACAATGAAAAGGCATAATTCGCATCTTCTGGGGGCTCAATTTTTCTACATATCCTCTCCTATTTTCCACCAAGAAAAGGCATCTAATTTTTTCTTCTCTTAATGGACCCCTATTATTTCTCACTCCACTCTACAGCTGGCTCATATTATTTCTCACACCACCCATTCTACGTCTTCAATTGCTGACCCTTTAATTTTAAATCTTAACCTACACATATATATCATTATTATACAAATATAACTCAATCTCAACCTTCACATACCATTAGCATACACATATAATGTAACATCACATGCATGTAGCATTAGCATACAAGTATAACATACTAGGGGTGTAATCGGAGAGGTGCGGTGCGGTTTTTTGCGGTTTTCCTATTACACGTACTTACACCTACACCTTATAGTGCGGTTTTCTTATTACACGCACCTGCACTTGCACCTATTAAGATTGGTTGCGGTTTGGTGAGGTGTGGTTCGGTGCAGTTCTTGCAGTTTAGTCGGTTGTGTCAGTGAAGCTTACACCCCTAGGTCAAGCTCGGCAATGTTGAACTGGAAAATTAAACAACCAAAATCCAAACAGAGATGTTAAACTATGATTTCCAAATTTCCAACTAGGAGCAACAATCATTATCTTTTATATTCCCAACAAAAATAGGCCCAAGACCTGAAGTTAAGCCCACAGTTACTTATCAAGCTTGGCCCAACCTTCTCTATGCTCATCTCTTGGATGGATGAGGCTCAGAGGGTTGCATAGTTAGGATTTAAACAACACTCTATTTTAAAAGTTTTTGTCTTTTTTCGCTCTCATAGAGTCTGGAAGGAAAGGGGTTTGCTTTGGTAGCACTATGATAGACAACAAGTGAGATATGAAAGTTATTCAGAAAGTTTCTTAGGTTCTTTACTGGATATGTTACTCATTAGCATACTTGAGAAATATTAAAACTTGACTAAATGTAACAAGTTCAGTTTTGTTAAATGTGACAACCTTGTGTTCACTAAATTCAATTGAAATGGTTCCTTCATCGTTTTGAATTTTTCTAAATTTGATATTTCAGATTTGGTTTGATCAGAAATGATTTTATTGTTTCTACAAATTGTATCTAGTAAGTCTTTGTTGAGTTCATTGGGTTCATTTGCTCTGTATCTGTATGTAGCGCAACGCTGTATGGAGCTTAAAATGGTTTAATCCATTTCTTACATTATTCTTGTTCTTGTGTTTTGAAAAACTATGCCTTCGAGTATTTAAGCATCCCGTCCTCTATATAAAATCACACAAAAAGAAAATAAGATTATTCACCTGTTTGGCCGGACCACTGGGGAATTTCTTTGATGTGTGAAATGAATTTCCCAAAATTATAGATTTGGTTTGATCAGAATTGTATTTGATTATTTTAACCAAATTTACATGCTCCTTTATCTCATGGAACAATGAATAAAGTCTGCTGATAATAAATTCCTTAGCAAAATGGTTCAGTGATCAGTTGAATGAGCCTTGGTATCCATGTCAACATCCCACAACCATAGAGAGAGGTGGTTTACTTTATAAATCGCACGGTAATCAGTAAATTATTGTTTTAAAAACATTAGCTAGACAAAACTTATGCTGCTAAACAATCAGTGGGTGAGTCCAATGGGAAACAATAACCTCAGAGAGGTAAACAGTAACAATAGCTCATGAGCAATGATAACAATACAATGGCTCCGAAGAGCAATAATACAATACACCACACCACAATATACGATACCTCGGCCAAAGGCCAACACTTAACCCTGTGTTGGCATAGGTTGCAGACAGTCT
The DNA here is from genome assembly GCA_014362285.1 of Fagus crenata. Classification (NCBI taxonomy): domain Eukaryota; kingdom Viridiplantae; phylum Streptophyta; class Magnoliopsida; order Fagales; family Fagaceae; genus Fagus; species Fagus crenata. The sequence continues at coordinate 7,929 of BKZX01025800.1, read as the reverse complement.
AGCTGACCATTTGAAAACATTTTTACTTTTCTTAAAGACTCATAAATACAATTTATATAATACAATAATCAATATAAGGAACTAATAATGATTTAAAATTATAAGTTTCACTCTTTGAAATCTATATATATATATATTGAGAGATGTCATGATCCGAAGTTCACTTACCTTGAATAGCCAAGGCCAAGTTTTGCCTCCAATGTCTAGGGCGATATCAACTAGAATCTAAAGAAAGATTAGATGACCCAATAAGGATAGGTACAATACTTAACTATCAATCTAAGCGAAGATAAAACTCTAAGAAACATATAAGGATTTAATATTGATACCTAATTAATCCAGTTCTCAATTTTCTGCTAAACTATTTAAACTCATTAGGGTAGCCTTAAAATATAACATAACAGTACCTAAAACTATAACATGGCAGTGCCTAAATATTGTTTTAAATTCCATAAAAAATCCTTTAATATTTAACTACCCACACTACCAGTATTTATCCATAACCAAACTAATATATATACCTTATGTTAGTCACCAAACGAAATCCATATAATTATTGTATCAACCTACAATTCAAAACAAGCCTAATACTTCAACCTCTTATAAAACCCAAATGAAATTATTCTGTATCTGTTTTACTGTTGACATTGTGAAATCTTTGTTATTATATACATGGATTTACGGTAACTTATATATATACATTCAAATATAATATCACTGCTTCCTAGATATCACTAGTTCATTACCCTAGAGTTATACATATATACATTCTAATATATTACATGTTTCTACGTTGAATCATGTTCATAGCCTCCATATGAATATTTCATCCCCTTAGGATTATAGCAATGAACCAACATGATATGTATGTACTATAATATGTAACTCCAGTGACTTACCTTCGACGCTAGAGAATAGGGCTCAACAAAAGCTACTAAGCAAACCAATTCTAATGGAATGGAGGTCTCTTTACGTGTAAACACTAAATAATGAGGGGAAGATGTATATATATATATATGTACACGGCAACCTTAGCTAGGGTTTAGGCCAATTTACTATAATAACCCTATTTAATATACTTATTGTCTAATTAACCCCTCCAAAATAAATAACTCTTATTTAAATTATTTTCTTTAATATCCAATCTAATTTAGCCTACTATTGGGTCTATTTATACAACTTCTAAATTAAATTTTAACTATGTGTTGAAACTTAACCGGTTGAACAATACTAATTATGTTAAAAAATTTGGGGTGTTATAAAATTAACTCATATACTCTTACACAAATGGAAATCAACAAGGGTAGGATGCCAATGGGTTATTAGCCTATTGGCAAGTCAAGTTGTTAATTTTATTTGTGATATAATAGGTATGAAATTAATTTTTATCGTTGAAAAGTTGTAAGACATTAGAGATGTATACATTCTTGTAAGATTTTTGTCTTCCTATCACTATCCTTTGAAATAGTATTTTTATAGCCAAAGTTCACCTATTCATCTTATTCAATATGCTAAACAAACAGTAATTGACACGCCAAGTTGGGAATGGGGAAATATATGACAATAGTGTGATGCAAAAGTCGTTTTTGATCAATCAATCTGCATAATCTATATCTCATATTTGATATCACATATTGTTTCTTGTCTTAATCTTACTCTCAAGTCCCAAAAATATATCATTCATTCAATTCTCACTAAGAAATGGCAGAAGGAGCTCTGTTCGACATTGCTAATGGAATCATTGGGAAATTGGGCAACCTAGCACTTCAATAGATTGTGCTCATCTGGGGTGTCGAATAGGGATGGCAATTTTGACCCGCCCCGACCCAACCCGCACTGACTCGCCCCGTCCCGCACGGGTTTTACCCGCCCCGTAGAAGTGACGGGGCGGTTACGGATTAAAAAATTTGCCCCGACCCTCGGGGCGGGGCGGGAACGGATAGTATCTGACTCGCCCCGACCCGCCCCGCATATATTTACAAAAATGCCCTCTAGGGTTTACATATATAAACCCCTCTTTCTTTACTGCCTTTCTCTCACTTCCTCACTTTTTTTTTTTCTGCCTTTCTAAGCTGCCGCCCACCAGCCTTCCTCTCTTCCTCACACAACCCCTCACGCTGGTGGTCTTGCTTTATACGGTGAACACAACCCCCCATGCCGTGGTCTTCCTCACACAACCCCTCACGCCGCTTGGTGTTCTTCCGTTCCCGGTTTCAACAAAACCTCTCGGTGGTCCTTGCTCTGATCAACGGCCTCGCAAATCCTCACCGTACCTTTTTTTTTTTTTTCGTTTCATTTTCTCAGGCCTCAGCTCTCAAACACAACGCACCTTTCTTTAGCAAGACTGCAAGAGTTTTTTTTTGGGTAATAGAAAAGGTCATTTCTATGCAACCAATATATATTTTGGTCAATATTATTCTTCGTTTGCTGGGCATGTTCTTGTAGTTGTGGATTTAAATTTTGAAGGCTTTTTGTTAGTTTGAAGCTCATTTGTAGATCTATTAGAGATAAATTTAAATTCGGGTCGGGTTAGTGCACGTTAACCCGATTCTCGGGGCGGGGCGATGAGGGGCGGGGCGGTTCGGGAGCGGGGCAAAATAAGTTGCCCCGACCACCGGGGCGGGGCGGGGTCGGGTATTAGTAGTACATGTGCAGGGCGGGTTCGGGTCACCCATTATCCGGTCCCGATCCGCCCCGTTGCCATCCCTAGTGTCGAAGACGTGAACAAAAAGCTCAGGGAGACAGTTTCCACTATCAGTGCTGTGCTTCAGAGGCAAAGCAAGTAAGCAACACAACAGTGAAGTCAAAGTGTGGCTGAAAAAGGCTTAAGGATGCCATGTATGACTTACTGGATGACATCTCCACTGAGGCCTTACGACGGGACATGATGACACGGACAAAATCGCAGCAGATAAGAATAAGTTTCACTTAGATGAACGTTGTGAGGACACAAGGCAGTTATAAGGCAAGAGAGCAGACTCATTCCCTTGTGCGTGCTGAAGATGTTATTGGGAGAGGGAGGATGATAAGAAGATGATCATTGGATCTGTTGGTAGCAAACTCAATTGTTATGTGAATGGTCGCTCATATGTTTGTAGAAGACAAATAATTAATCTAAAATTATTATGAACCTTAAATTAAATTAATTAATATAACTTTGTGATTGATTTGGAAATTAATGCCTAGGACTTTTTATGAATAATACCAAAAGAGTCAGGCCGGCCTGATCCGGTTTTTGTTGGCCATGGGCTTGGTGGACCGGGTGTGATGGGCTGTTGATTGATCATAAACACATTTAATGATATGAACCCTCAGGTAGAACTCACCCTTGAAAACCAGCTTACAAAGGGGAAGGTGCCTAGGAGCTAATAAACACATGTTTAAGCCCATACTTAACCAATGTGAGACACTTGGGATCGTAACAAAAGGTTGGGCTGGCCCAATCCGATTTTTCTTGGCCATGGGCTTGGTGGACCGAGTGTGATGGGCTGTTGACTGATCAACGGGTTGGGCCAAGGGAAAATCCCAACCCATTGGGTCTTTAGCGGGTTAGGTTAATGGGCCAAGTCTAATATTGTTAATATATACATTTTGAAGTAAAAGAAAAAACACATAACTACGAATGTGGCCCAATGGTTAGGTTTATGTAGTATATGAGTTTTCACCTTCTTGAAACTTGAAACTAAACACCAAGAATAGCCTAAATAAATATTCTATTGTTCTCTTTTGCACCTTTTGTGCTCTTTTGATCTCAAGTTTTCTTGAATGTTTTAGGGGGGGCTTTTCCGAAGCATTGATGTTCTATTTATACTTTCACAGCAAGAAATTATCATTTTCCATTTATTTTTCATGTGCGCTATGAACCGCAACTTAGACACACATGTTTTTAGGCTTGAACAACACTTGTTCTTTAACAAAGATTTGAGTTTTCCAACTAGTAGGAATAGTTTTCTTATTCCAGTTAACTGTCAGTAACTACCTTCTTTCTCTGAAAATGACAAAGTGGATCATATTTGCCAAATAATTTTCAGAAATTGGGATATAAACACTAGAGATTGGTAACGATATATCATTAGTATTGGCTGTTGAATTATTTGTATTTTTTTCTTTTGAAAAAGTCCAAAATTGCAATTGACTTTCCCATGATCTACAATCAATAAAAGTTATATTAATTATTTATCATATGCTCAATAATAGGAAATTGTTTACCTCCAACTCACTACGTGGCAAATAAATAGACCATCCACGTATACTTTTAGTCACATGACATTTTTAATGAGTCATGTGACTTTTTAAAATACATATGTGGATGGTCTATTTGTTTGCCATGTAGTGGATTGAAAGAAGATTCCTCCAAACCGGGTTAGAGGAAAACTATGTCCTTCTTTTAACTAAAAAATTCATTAATTTTGTTAATTAAAAAAGAAATAACAAAAATATCCTATGGCTCCACAACAAAATTAATGTTAGGGATTTGTAATGTTAGGTATAAAAGCTTTTTTTACTGTTTTTCTTTGAGATGCGATGAGCCGATGAGCTAGATTAACAATTTTTTTTTTTTTTTCAATTTCGTGGGTTGATTTGTATTTTTTTGGGAACAAAGAGAGCAAGTATTATAATTTGAATTTTGAACCCAGCTTTTCCCCTCTCGATTTCCAAATCAAGTGAGTTGTGTATAGAGGAATTGGACTAAGCTTTGCCAGAGGTGTTGTCATATTTCTCTCCGTATTTTATTTGATATCTCAGTGCAGTTCAAGATCTGAAAGTTTGAAGTTCTGAGGTGGTTGATTTATCCAACGGTTGGGATGATCGAGATGGGCAACATAACGAAGTCTCACTTAGGAATAGGATTGAACCTTATGGGGACATAAACCTTGTTGTGCCCTTAACTACTAATATCTATTCTTGTTTTGTTTCGTTCTACATTAATTAGCACATGACGAGAAGTGAAGAGTAAACAATGACTCATGTATAAGGTAATGTAGTGCTTGCTTCTAATTTCATAATTACACTGAGATACATCGATAATTGCTTTGATAAAGTATGCAAATAACCTCATGATTCCTGTGAGAGGTCAGCTTATGTATCTAAATCATAATGGTGTAAAGGTTGCTTTTGTATATTCAAGTACATTAAGTTTTCAGTTTTTACTTTTGATGCTTGTGTCTATTTCTACATATTGTTATACATGCATCAGAATCATTGTTTGAAGACAGTTTAGCCTAATATATTGAGTTGGAAAGGGGTGGGGAAGAAAAATATTTTTTTGCTAGAGAATAAAAAACTCCAGATGAATTCTCCCGTTAAAGGAGGAATTTGATTTTCATGAACCAAAATAATGTGAAACATATGTTTGGAATTATTATTTTTGTACATCTTTTCTCACTTATTTGGGAAAAAAAATCCAGTTGGAAATATGTCAAGATTGGACTAAACTATTTTCATCCCAGAGCTCGAAATTTATTTTAGAAGGATTTAACCCCAATGTGTCTACAGGTTCATACATCTCCTTTCACAAACCCCTCTAAAGTCATCAAATACCAGTCTAGTTCTCTCTCAACTTTTCCCTTTGGTTTCATGTATGGTGAGTTTATCAACAATTGGGTTCTATATGCAGAAGCCTGAGGAGAATTGAATACTAAAGCAGACAAGAGTTTAATAGTGCATGTTTTTCTAAACCTACTGAGTACTAAGATTATGCAGAAACTAGGAAAGAGAATGGTAATTATCTCGTTCCTAAATCTTTCCTTATAGATTAGGTTTCAATTTTTGAAATTTTATTTTTCGTTTCTTTTTTCTTGCAATTTGCATGGTAGAAAAATTATTACTTTCTCAATTATTCTCCTTTTAATTTATTTCTTGAACTTCGGTCTAATAGGTTCTCATGAATGAAGACCATTAGCACTCAGAGAACTCCCTGAAATCAGCGTAGATGATTCTTGGACTTCTCAACTTGATGGCTTCCTTGAACTAGGATTGCTTGGTGAATGTTGTCAAATCATAAACCAGACATTGATTTCATCTTTGCGTTAATTTTTCAATGTTGCTTACCATAGCATGAAGTTAGAGACAATTCTAGATAGAAAACTGTAAAATTTCTCATGATTATATTTTCAACTGTTTGGGTTCTAATAAAATTGTAAATACAGTCTTGACACAGATTGGACATTTGGATCTCTATGTTCTTCATTTTTTTTTTTTTAACTATGTTCTGTTCGCAAGTAGGATCCTTGTATCAGTGAATCCTGGAATTGAGTATATGTGTATAAGTTTCATTCTATTTATAAGATTATATACATAAATGCTTTTCTGGGCACAAGTTGGTTTTCAATGTGATGGTGTGATGCAGAATGAAAACAGAATTGATTAGGTATCGTTCTAACTCAATGCATACCTTGAAAACTCATGGATACCAAGGCTTTGCCTTATCTCAATCAAGATTAATGCTTTTTAAACGTAAACCTCCTCTCTCTCTCTCTGTGGTTGTGGGATGTTGACATGGATTCGACTGATCACTGAACTAATTTGCTAAGGAATTTATTATCAGCTGATTTTATTCATTGTTCCATGATATAAATGAGCATGTAAATATGGTTAAAATAATCAAATACAGTTCTTCAAGAAAGTTTCTTGTTTTATGCAACGTCCTTAGAGGTTAGAGCTTCACTTCAAGAATAGTGATTAGAGTTCAATTTTATCTGTTCCAATTCTATTCTCATACCAGATACATATACCTTATCCTAGGACACATGGTCTTCATTGGAAAGAATAATAAGAAAAATATAGTTCAAATGACACCCCTCGTGGAAAAGCTGAGACAAAGGGAGAGGCAGAGAGTACTAATTGATGGGAATATTTTACAACTTTTCCTTAAGTAAGAGATGACGACCTTCCAGCCCTTAAGAGTGACGACCTTCCAATTACTAAGCCAAATGACGACCATCCCTCATGCATGCTTAACTATTCCAGTTAACAGTTTCTGAAGGGGATATTTGTCAATTTCTCCCAAGTAAGGGATGACGACCTTCTACTACGAGAAGAAGACCATCCGCTCCCTTAGAAGATCAACTCCCTTCTACTGCTCACAATAGCTTAGTCACCAGACTAAGATCCATCCTTATCTTCTACGGGAACCAAGTGAGACACCTCACCAGATCAACACCTCATCGTGCACAGGTGTCCTCCGCGAATCCTGGGGATGAAGCCCTCGCAGCGTCGCCCAGCACCATGCACGAGCTGGCCACTAACTGCCAGATGAAGGGCCACAAACCCTCCATGTGTCCCAAGATCCAACGGCCTCCGGAAGGCCACGTGGATGATCGAAAGGCATAAAATGCCACTCTCCTTCCGTACTCAGGTATGAACAATATACTAAAACACCAGATTACTCTCTCTGCATATTTTTCTGGTGAACTCCGACTAACAAAAGCATCGGAGCCTCCTAGGCCGGCCCCAAACCGGTGCCCACTCCGATCATTCTTTTGTCCCTTGCAGGTCTTCCGCTCCTCGGCTCGCTTGATGGCAGTCAACTGATTCTCTAGCAACTTCAGTTCTTGGCTAGCTGTGCAACTGTTGATATGAAGATGCAAACTTCGGTCATTTCCATGGAGATGCAGATTTCAGACATCAACACTAATAAATGAAATGAACATAACATTAGGATAACAAGACTGAAGCTACTAAAGACTGAAGAGTGACAATCCAAGTGCCTATATGAACAAGTGTGAACTGATGAAACACCATGTTAAGGCTCCGCCAATAAAAATCTCCATTCCAAACCATCTCTTTGGGCTATAACAACCATCATTCTTGTCCTGACCATTAGTCCCCTCACTTTTGGCACTAGTGGAATTCCCTCCAACTATAACCAGAGAAATTACCAACAAATTTATATAGTTGTACAATATCAAATGAACAATGAAATGAAAG